>OZ022414.1:63941810-64205586 GCA_963989365.1 Rhimphoctona megacephalus | reverse complement strand
GACACACAGAGGCTACCACTGTCCGTTACGATGATTATCAGCCTGGATCTTCGCGCGTTGCTCGCTGCGCGAGTTTAATCTCGTGAAGCCGGCGCCAACGCGTGACTAACGCGTTAAACGCGAAAGCCAGACGGAAGTTCTCTCGTTCCCTGGCCCCATGTTGATTACCAAAATCAACTGAAAATTCCGTCGTCGTTATTTACCGCGACATTCCTCGTCCGGAATACTAACCGACGCGCGTCATTCGTGAATCGCGTGCGCGAAAAAATTCACATTTCTTTGGATTTATTGTTGTATTTACGCTTTGAACGAATATACTTTTCAAGATTGAGTCCCCTTTTACCCCTCACTCGAAATTCCTACGGATGAATATTTGTCGATTTAACAACACGGAAATGCCTTCGTTACTTCAGCGTAATAGGCGATCCCCCTCTTCTTCTCTCGTTGTCTCGCTCGCGAGAATTATCAGTATCGCGTAATTATCAATATTTACCCGATATACAAGCAAATACACGTAGTAGTGTACGAGATTATAAATCGCGAGGGCCTTGAATGTACATGATTCGACGATATTATTTGAACGAGAGCTGATGTCTTTAGCCGCATCGTCTCTTCTTTCCAGAGACGATGAAAATGAGAGATTAAGGGGACCGTATGGTCTAGAGCACGAAAATTTCACCTATTTTCACGATTTTTTTTTTGCCTTAAAAAATTTAAAAATCGATGTTTTAACTTTTCGGGTTTATTACTACCTTTATTAAGTATACAAAAAAATTTTTTTTAATTTTAAAAACAGTGTTTATTATCATATAATTGGCATTGAAGACGACCCTCTCGAAAAATCCGACCCGGACGGTGAAGATCGATCCGAGACTTCTACTCATCTGAAACACAAAATTCAAGAAGATTCTTAATCAGAAAGAGTGCAGTTATGGTCGGGACTAGAACAAATCGAAAAAATTAAAAATTGACAAAATGGCGCGCTTTTGAAAAAAAATTCGTAAAATCGGGTTTTTTTTTCACTAGTTTTTTAGTATAAACAATAAGAAATTATTTAAATAAAATTATGATTGTAGTTCCGACGATAGCCATACATGTTGTGAACAACATATCCAAATTTCAAGTGATTCGGTTGAATAGTTTTTTTGTTTTCACCTGCGCAGTGCCGAAAAAAGTCGTTTCGAGATAAATGAGTTTAAAGTTTGAGGTACAGATATTTTCAAAAATTGAGCAAATTTTGAATACTTACAGTTAATCCGCGATTCCGGCACCATATAGGATTCCTTCGGAACGTTCATAATTCAAGATTTCCTCACTCCTTTCATTTCTTCGAGCTGTCCGAGCCTCTTTGGAGTTGTCCGTGCTCCTACGGTTGGCGCTCGATACTCGCAGCTCGTCTCGGTTTTGCGCTAGTTGCTCCGCTTGTGGCCCGATTGTTATGCCCATGGTCTCCATTATTTTCAATAGGGATGCAAATCCTTCATTGAATATGCAAGCGGAAATGTGAGTGGCAATATCAATGATTTTTTTTCCGGCAAACAGATGTTTCGGCGCAAGGTGCCACACGCAAGCATTGAAACTTTCGTTATTGTTCTGCGTATTACTGCCAATACACCTTTCCAATAAAGTCTCTGCTGTCAATTCTTCATAAATTGGTTTTAATATCTCTTGTGCTTCATCGCACAGAGCAGGTGGGTGCTCGTAGGTGTCTAAAGTACCTGCAGCCTCACTTTGACGCCACTTGCACCACGATTCGGAACCTGGAGGACAGTACGAGTGTTGCGGATTTTCATCTGTTGAAATTTTGTGATAATATGCTGCCCATATTTCACTTCTCATCCCTTCAGTCGAATCTGAATTACGTCTAATTGCCAGACCGTAATAAGTTGACAGCTCTTGCAATAATTTATTCGTCAATTGTTGACGCTTCGGTGTTTTATTTATCGATTTCCGCTGTGTCTTTTTTCCCTCTTCTTTTTCTGTCAATTTCTTTGTTGCTTTCTTTATTTGTGCATGTTTTTTTTTCGCATCAACAGCACGTTTGTACAAACGTTTTTTAACATGCAAAACACATTCTTTTTTGCAAACTAAAAAATCATCCCCGTAAGGCTTTGTGTCCAATAAGGCTTTGAACGTTTTCGTGTCGCGGACCGCTCTCTACCTGCGTTATGGGCTGTAGAAGCTGTAATATTGAGAATTTCCGCATGAAAATTTCACAGTATATTCTTGAGATACTATACTTTCGACACATCGAAAAAAAAAAAAATCGATTTTTTCAAATTTCTAGACCATACGGTCCCCTTAACAAGATTTACCAGTGCATTATGTACTTACAAACGCGAGCTCCCTCCTTTTATCATAATTTTTACATGTTTACTATGATAAGTGTATAACATTTTGCTGAGATAATGTTTGTCGGATAATAATTTGACGTTCGTGTTGGGGGCGATTTTACAGGAGGAATGCAGAAAGAGGATAGCGGAATGCACGATGGCCGGTGCGGAGGCAAATAAGCCGGTCTGCGGGAGCGACGGGGTGACCTATCCCAGCCAGTGTCAGGTCGTTTCGAGGCAGTGCCAGGGTGAATCTCTTCTGATCAAGCACTCCGGTCCATGCCCCGGTATAGTCTCGCTCGAACTTTTACGATCATTCTTTTTTTTTTGTTTTTTTTTTTTCCTTTTTACACACGGTTCGTTTAGATGTTGAAAAAAATTTGCAGAAACACCGGCGTGCTTCTCGGCCCGTTTGACCGCGCGACCGGGTGCCCGTCCAGTTTGCCGTCCCGACGGGACCTATGCGCCGGTTCAGTGTCATACCGAGACAGGATACTGCTGGTGCGTGACGCCTCAAGGTCGGCCCCTTCCGGATACATCGGTGAAAAACGAGAGACCAAAGTGCGGTGGTGGCAGCGACCGAGTTGCGGTCGCAACCGCCCCGATTCCCGTAACGAGCGGTCAGAGACGACGAGCTTCACCCAACTGGAAGCAGCGACGACAGTACACCAATCGCCACAGAAATACGTGCGATCGCGCTGAAAAATCCAAGTTCAACGACAATCTTATAGAAAATTTTAAAATTGAGTACAGGCGAATCAACGTGTCTTTCGAAGGTAAGCGCACACCACTTGTTCTCTCTCTCTCTCTCTCTCTCTTTTTTGTCATAGTCTTGTTTTCCCTAACGGATCAGCGAGTCCCGAAAATAAGTCCCAAAAAGTCCCATTTGGGACAAAAGTGACCCTAAATGAAGTCCCAAATGGGACTTTTTTCCCCTCGCTCGGTGTGAACCGAACGTGACGTCGTGAGTCCCAAACTGAGGCTCGGAGTCCCAAATAGGGACTTTTTTTAGGTGTGAAATTTCAAAAAAAAAGTCCCTATTTGGGACTCTGAGCCCCAGTTTGGGATTTTTTCTTTGCTTCTCGCTCCGGCCACAGCGTGGCGCAGAGTCAAGCGTTTTCGCGAGCACGCATCATCCGCCGGGTGGGCATATATTGCCGAAGCCGTAACACTCTGTGACCGTTTGAAAAGACCGTCTCGCGCAGAATACCAATAGGTATACACATAGCGAATCGCTTTCGGGTTGTCTCGCTCGAAAAAGTCCCAAATTGGGACTCAGAGTCCCAAATAGGGACTTTTTTTGAGTTTTCATCCCTAAAAAAGTCCCTATTTGGGACTCCGAGCCTCAGTTTGGGACTCGTGACGTCACGTACGGTTTGACTCCGTTTGACTCTGCGCCATGCTGTGGCCGGAGCGTGAAGCAAAAAAAAGGCCCCAAATAGGGACTTTTTGCGATTTTACTCTTAAAAAAGTCCCTATTTGGGGCTAGTCTGAGACTCATGACGTCACGTCCGGTTCACACCGCGAGCGAGGGGAAAAAAGGCCCATTTGGGACTCCCTTTGGGCTCACTTTTGTCCACTTCAGTCCCAAGTATGACTTTTTTTTTTACTTTTTTTGGGATTCCCTGATCCGTTAGGGTTCCTAGGCGAATTATTTAAAAATAACGCATAGAATAATAATATATGGGAAAGCTTGTTATTACACGCTGCTGCTGCTGCTGCTGCTGCTGCTGCTATCCACTCTCTCGTCAATATAGTGATTCTGCAATTTTGCTCGTTTACGCGTTACCGATTTCCACACGGACGGCGCACAACCGACCGACTACCACGCATACAAGTACACGAAACAACCGTATTCCAGTATACCCGCGGATCCGATTTATTTATAGACGCACGCGTTTATCCTCGAGAAAAATGTTTACGCGCGGTTAACACACCGAGTTTTAACAAGACCGGCACATGTCCAGCAACACGTACGTGCGCCCCACTTGGGCGTAACTCGCGCTCGAGAAAACCTCTCTGCCGTATAACGTGGGCGGCAGAGAGGGGGGGGGGGGGGGGGGGAATTACGCGGAAAGAGCCAACGAGAGAGGCAAATAATCGCATCTTGTCGTTCGTGTACGGTACGCAATGAAAGTGATAATTGCTCCGAGTTCGCGTTGCATCTAATTATTATCGCATAATAAAGCGTGTTATTATCATTCTTCTCGTATACGACATGCACGCTGCATCGAGTCTGTCGGTTGATATTTTCGAGATACGCGCAGCGAATCCTCGATCCCCGTCGTAAGGCCCGTGCAATTAATCCCGGAGCCTGTTTTTTTATTCTCAATGCGTGGACAAGGGAGGGGGGAAGGGGAGAAAAACTACTAATTATTAAAAAAACGTAAATATATATTTGAACGATATTTGGAATTTTGTCAACAGGTGAGAAAAATGCGGAGCGAGTATTATCCTGGAAGTTTGTTACTCTCGACAAAAACGGGGACGGCCATCTCGACAGAGCCGAGTACAAGGAGTTGAGGAGACTCGCCAAGAAAGCAGTCAGACCGAAAAAATGCGCCCGTACCTTTGCTCGTACGTGTGACCTCAATCAGGATCTCAAGTTGTCGCGACAGGAATGGGGTGCTTGTCTCGCCAACGATTTTACCCGTAAGACTCGACCGTTATATTCTCTACCCTTTCACCAGCACCACCACCACCACCACCACCACCACCATCACCACCACCACCACCCAATCTCCTATCTACCATATCGTAGGTACTCGCTCGTTATCCTCGATATTCGTACTGTTCGTACTTTGATACTATATCACCGTGTTCCCTGTATTTTTCTCCAAGTATTTACTCGTTTAGGTTTGGGTTTCGAATTTATAAACGGCGTGATACCTTTTCCGGCCAGCCAACTTTCGACTCGTTGACCACTGCCGGTATTTGTTCCTCAAAATAAAACGTTTGTCCGCCCGCGCTCCAGCACACGCTCACGCGTCCGTATTAAATAATTGTCCAACAAGACGGAGGAGTAACAACGACCGTACGATGCGGACTCTCTTACATACTTGTTTAGCTTCTTATCGAAGAGAACAGGATATTATTGTCACTCGCTCGCTTTCGCTGCTGCCCCCCTCCCTTTCTCTTCGTCTCATGACTCGACGTTCGTAAATTCTGACGGAAGTTTGCCCACACACCCGTGAGACTCGGAGACGAAAGAAAATTGGTAGCAATTGACTCTCTCTCTCTTTCTCTCTCTCTCTCTCTCTCTCTCTCTCTCTCTCTCTCTTCAACACGTTATATCGAATGTGCATGCGCACATAGAGAAAAAGGGAGGGAGCAAGAGAGTTCGTAGGTAAGCATCGTCGTCTCGCTGTCACTTACTGCCGTCGACGGTTGTTCCACCCTTCATTCACTATAATAGACTCGTGACAATGACGGACGACCACGTTGCTCTCTCTCTCTCTCTCTTTCTTTTTCTTTCTTTATGTACGCGAGCTAATCTCCTTCTCCTTCTACTTCTCCTCCTCCTCCTCCTCCTCCTCCTCTTCTTTCTCCTCCTCACCTACACGATTCGGACACTCGTTATTAACTCGCTCACGGATAATCGGCGCGCCGTTCTCGACTTGATTTCTTTTCTTCAAAATTCTTTCACTCTTTCACACCGCATTTATCCAATTATTATTGCCAGTTTATATGTTTTTTTTCAAACTTCGCTCTCATTATAACTTTGTAAAAACCACAACTCGAGTTTTTCGACAAGCCGTAGAAAATTCAGAAGCATCCCGTGTGGATCACCGGCGTTGCTGCGAATATTTGTTAAAAAGAAAAAAAAAAAAAAAAGATTCGGATAACCGTTAGCGAACACGATATCCATTCTTGCAACGGATGATACGTCCGCGTAAATTTTCCGGTGATATTCGTTTCAAAATATATTGGCTTTTAAACTTAATTGCCGCTGTTTTATATGAGATGGAGTAACGGGGTAAATGGGGTTGCGAGAAGCTTTGCTTTTTTGCTTTAAATTAAGAAAAAGTACAGCTGAAAATTATCGCTTGCTTCAAGAAGCTTATGGCGAACATGCTCTATCTGAGACAACTCGCAGAGATTGGTTTAGACGATTCAAAAGTGGCGATTTTGACCTTAAGGACAAAGAATGTCCAGGACAGCCGAAAAAATTTGAAGATGAAGAATTGGAGGCCTTGCTCAATGAAGATCGATGTTAGACCCTTAAACAATTGTCTGATACATTAAACGTTACTGAAATGGCTATTAACAAACGTTTGCATAATCTTGGACTGGTTCAAAAAGCGGGAAATTGGTTAGCACATCAATTAAACGAGAGACAACTCGAAAAGCGAAAAACGATTTGTGAATTGCTGCTTGAACGATGCGAAAGGAAGTCATTTTTAACGGGAGAAACCAGTTTACGAGGCCGAAATTTTGGTGTTTTTCGTGAATTTTTTTAACAGGGAAGAAATCAACAGAATTTGTTTAAATTTGGAGGATATTTTATTCATGTTTTGAAGTACACTTTGGAATTTTTTCAAGTCATTTCCGCCGGAAATAGTGGAGTTAGAAGCTGCTGTCCATGGACGATCGCCATCCGAGTTTTTTGCTGGTGGGCATTCCTGAAGTCACAATTTTTATCTGCAATCATTACAATTTTCTTTTTTCGTTAACAACATATTTCCTAAGAATATGAACCTAATTGTGATAAAAAAAGTTGAAAATTGCATGTTTTTGAGGTGTTTGAACACAATGTCATGTTTTTATACCATGTTTTTTCCTTTTTTGCATTAAAAAAATATTTCTAATAATAATATCATCCCAGAGTTAGGTTCATATAGATTCTAATTGAACAAAGAATATTCACACAAATTTTCAGAACGATTGGTCAATAACTTTTTGAGCTAGAATGCCCACCAGTTGAAAAAAATCGTCCATGGACAGCAGCTTCTAACTCCACTATTTCCGGCGGAAATTACTTGAAAAAATTACAAAGTGTACTTCAAAACATGAATAAAATATCCTCCAAGTTTAAACAAATTCTGATTATTCCTTCCCTGTTAAAAAAAATTCACAAAAAACACCAAAATTTCGGCCTCCTAAACTGGTTTCTCCCGTTAACGGGACAGACCTAGTTGGAACGTCAAAAAAAAGGCCTTTTTTCCGATTTTTTTTTGGTCAAACGATAAAATAATTCACAACAAAAGTTCTTCCGTTTAAAAGATACATATGTAATGTATATGTTGCAATTTTTTCAACGCAATACATATCGAAATAAGCTGGTGACCGTCAATTGCCGAGGACGCTGCAAAAAAAAACACGGTTTGCGGTGATCAAGCTCACGCTGCAACGGCTCATCTGAAACAAAAAAAACGGAGGGGATTTTTAGTTAATGATATAATGCTCCAGTTGAACGAAGGGTTTTGAAAAATTTCCATTTTTCACAAAATGGCGGCCGTTAAAAGTCAAAAGTGTTTTTTTGACCAAAATATCAGTTCCATTTTTTGCTATTAAAAATAAAAATAATTATCCAAAAAAAAAATCCTTCGTTCATATGGAGGACTACCATGTATAGAAGAAGTGATATAAATTTCAACCCGATCGGTAAAGCCGTTCTCGAGCTACAGTGATCACCGACTTCAAAAACATGGTTTCGAGAAAAACGCACTTGAAGTCCGCTACCTGCTTACCTATGGCTCAGACACGACGTGCTACAAAGTCTTGTATTTCGGCGAATAATGGTCCGATTTACATTTACCTGGGCGGAAAATGTTCGTAAGAGATTCTACTTTTTGAAAATGAAATAAAAAAAAATCGATTTTTCGAAAATTCTAACTAGGTCTGTCCCGTTAAATCGTATCGTTACTGGCGATGAGAAATGGGTTTATTACGAAAATCTCAAACGAAAAAAAGCATCGATACTGCCGGGTGAATCAGGTCCATCAACGCTAAAATGCAATATTCATGCTCAAAAGGTGATGCTGTGTTTTTGGTGGGATCAAGAAAGTATGGGGTACCACGAGTTGCTGAAATCGGGTGAAACGATCACAGCTGTTCGCTATAAACAACAATTAATGAAACTAAATCAGGAATTGAGAAAAAAGCGGCCCGAATACTCCAAACGTTATAACAAACTAATTTTGCTCCATGACAGTGCTCGGCCACGTGTAGCAGAAACCGTAAAAAAGTATATAAAGGACATGAACTGAAAAATCTTACCTCACCCGTCGTATTCACCGGACATAGCACCGTCTGATTATCATTTGTTTCGAGCGATTCAGAATGATTTGTCATCACAGCATTTCAAGTCTTTTGAAAATATAAAAAAATGCATCGCCTCAAAAAGCAACGATTTCTATTGGCGTGGAATCCATTTGTTGCGTGAAATATAGGAAAAGGTCGTAGCTTCTGAAGGACAATACTTCGAATAAAATAGAATGTACCGTAAGCTATAAATAACTTTTTTTTTTTTCAATTGGAAAAGAGTGGGAATTAAGTTTAAAAGCCAATATCTTCGTTGCCGTGAGCAACGGGTCTAAAAAAAGGTGTTTTTTTTTTGCTTGTCTCATTTCGTGCTCAATTTCAAATTCGTTCCCATGTAGCGCGTAAAAACTCGAAAAACCGGTTCGAAATTAGAAAAAAAAATCGAATTAGTCGTTTAGATCGGTATCGCGGTTGAACGCGGAGCGAGTAATCGGGCGGGCGTAAGTTTGGCTCGGTAGTAGCGAAAAGCCCGAAAAAATGAGAGGTAAAAAAAGAGCATTAGGTATATGAGCCAATTGGCTGAGTGATACCATTGTTATCATTTAGTACGTTTGTTCTTGTCGCTGAACGGTGCAGAGGGGCGTCCGAGGGTGCCCGAGGCCCAGAGAACCAGGGCCACGGACCAAGGTGAGTTCCCTTGCGAATCCGCGAGGAGAATTCCCATGTCAGTCTACCGAGAGATCAATCTTTCTTCTTAATTCGTTCAACAATGCTCAACAATGCGTAATGTTACTTAGATCGTGGCTTGTTCGAACAACGCGTGTCTCTCGGATACGCGCTCGCTCGCTCGCTCGCTCACGGATAGTTTGAACCATTATATGTCTACAACTCGAAAAGACTAACGTGGCGATGCTCCTCGAAGCGCGCGACCACACGCCGCCGCATTAAATCAAACGACCATCCAACCAAATATCACTGGCTATCTCACGCGTGCGCTTTTATTTTTTTTAATATAGTTCACCATCCGCCTTCGATTCCGAGCCCTTATTTTTTATTTTTATTTTTTTTCCTTTGCATTCGTCCCTCGAAAGGGGATTCTTCAATCGTACGCGTCACCACATGCGCGAGTATCGCGAAAAAAACGTCAATTCCCCTTTTCTTTTTCCTTGCTCCACCGCCACTTTTACGTTTCGATATTCGCAATTTTTTAAAAGAATAACATAACAGCAGTATACAATATCGCTTATTATACAAAGACGCGAAAAAGTAGAGCGACCCGATTGACTTTCATCGCGCTTCGTCAAACATGCGCATGCCCGCGCGCGCAGGACAAACGATTAAAAAGAATTGAAAAAAAAAAAAAATAAAAAAAAAATAAAAAATTGATGCCTGCTCGATCGTAAGCTCGTCTAATTGCATGAACCGAGCATAGGTATTCTTCCGAATCGCCTCAGTTCACTAATCTCTATTTTACTATGTCCTTAATTTCCTATTTTTGGGAGGTGGTGACGCGTCATCGAAAAATTGATAAACGATGAAAAATCCTACTGCAAAATATCGTATACTAACGCAACTAATTAATTCAAGCGTTTGTTCGCGTTCGATCGTCTCAATATTGTGATTGTTACCAACGTTGAATTTCAATTGACAGTATTGAAGGGTAATTCCCCGCCGGTTCACGCGCGGCCAACCTTCAACGATGATCCTCCGGATACGAAGGAAGAGAGCGACGGTAAGGAAATAATGTGGAAATACGAATAGAACGAGAATATTTGTATCATTATTGAAATTAATTGGTCGTTTGATTTGGGATTTAGCGAACGATTGCATATCGGACAGAAGATCCGTAATGGAGGATCAGCGACAAAATTCTCAAGAAAAATTTTACATACCCCAATGTACACCCGACGGAAGATATCACAAAGTTCAGTGCTATTCGGGCTATTGCTGGTGCGTCTATCAGGACACTGGTAAACCGATTCCCGGTACCTCATCCAAGGATCACACGCCAAATTGCAATCCGGCCCCGCCGCCGAGTCGTCCTATGAAAGGTAAGAAATAGACAATCTCTCGTATATCCCGCACTCGCGGCTCTTATCGAAACTCGTATTGACACGTACCTTCGCCAAACAGGCTGCCCGGAAATAAAAAAGCAACTGTTTTTACGCGACCTTATCGATCTCATGGAGAAAAAGATGAAATCGTCGACGAGTACGAGCGGTTTGTCCGAGGCCACGGACGACAAGTGGACCGTCTCGAAGGAGGAACGAGTCGCCACTTGGCACTTTGTTATGCTCGATAAAAACAAAAATAAAGTACTTGAGCGCAAAGAGTGGAAGAGTTTTCGTACGATGGTAGCCAATAATCGTCATTTACGAAGATGCGGTAAGAAATTGCCTCGATACTGCGACATCAATAACGACCGAAGAATCAGCATGACCGAATGGCTAAGTTGCCTCAACGCTCAACGACCTACCCCAGGTACGCCATATACAGTCGTACAATATTACCCTCCCATATCGATTCGTATTAATTTGTATTTTTATGATGCACAGCTGACAGCCTGGAGAAAACCTCGACCACTAAGCCACGAAGAATGGGACCAAATCCGCTCGATACGTTTCTCAACGGTGACGATTAGTTGACAGGTCCGTCGGCGCGTCTGCTCGTCCACCACCAATCTCACATCAATTAACACGAAAAATAACTTTCCTATCAGGCCTCTCGCCGTCCTACGGACACAGCGTTGGTTACCCCTTCTCCGCACCGCTCTCGCTCCGCCATCAGATTCCATTTACTTCCGAATTCCTCCTTTGTATTTTTCGTACAGTGATAAAATATAGTGCGTACGTTACGTATTTCATAATTTTTAATTATTATTTTTTTTTTTTTTAATCGTTAACCGCCGCCGGCAACGAGCAAAACTGTACCAGAGTATTATTATTATGCGGGTGGTCTGTGTGTAGTATCTTTGTAATATATTTATGTGTATATGACACGGACGGTGCTCGCGATCCTGTCTCGTCGTATCGTGGAGCTTTCCGAGGAAAAGTGATCAATCATTAGACACCACCGAGATTAACAATTCGACCTTTGTTCGAGCTTATTACGCTTGCGTCTTGAATGTTGGGTCAACGTATACGATATTATAGAAAATTTATATTTCAGTAACGATAACTTGTATCGACCGTTACACCGTTTCGGGAAAATGATTCATACCGCTGATCGAGTTACTTTGTTCTTCGCGTTGAACATTTTTTTTGTATCTGGAATAAATGGTTGAGCATCAATCGTACTGATCGATGCGGGTACTCGAAAAATTTGTAAACCCGGTGGTGCCTAGCGGAGATCTCGTTCCGCCGCTCCTTTCCACGCCTCTCACTATGTACAAGTGCAATAAATGTATTTTATTATAAATATATGTATGTTGAACGGGGCTCGATGGAGGAATTCTGTACCGTTGGACAATATCGTTTGTAAAAAAAAGTTGTTTCTTTCTCCCTCTCACTCGACGAGTACACAAATTTTAACATAATTATATCACAAAGAATAGCGAATCATAGCGGGCCAACTCCGACGTCTATGCGTTTATAAAAAACGCGTTACAAAGGAGGAGCTTCTTCGAGCAGTTCTTGTACGTAATGGGCCATCGGATCAACTGTTTCCTCTATAATGATAAATTTGTACTAAAAGACTCGATCCTGATAACCACTGTCGGCCATGCTCGAGCTCGGTTTGGTCGGACCACCGGGAACTTGATGATGCGGATGACGCATGTGTCCGGGCCTCCTCGGGGGTGCTAAATACTCGAACATACTCTGGGTGTGCTGCGCCAACATTTTACTCAAATCGCAAGGCATAGGATCGGTCCAAAAGAAATCGTGATTCAGAGCCGAATCCGAGTCGAAACGTTTGCTCGGATCGAGAATCAACAATTTGTCCAATAGATCGCACGCGTATGGATCCTTGACGTACGGTTTTAGTCTCTCCTTGACCTACGAATCGTTCGACGATCCAATTTTCAATTCCATCAAATATTTCGATAGTGCACAGACTCGAATTAAAATTGTAAAACTCTACTACCTTTCTCTTTTGTCCTTTGGGAAGATCCATTTTGTTGAACAATTCTAAGGTTTCGACACCGGGCCAAACTTCGGTCGTAATCGAGCCGCACAGTTGCGATATGAGGGTCAGTTGCTGCTGCTCCGTGTTGCCCTGCATTATCGGTGACCTCGTCCACATCTCAGCCATTATGCAACCACCGCCCCAGAGATCGACCGGTGGACCATAATTTCGGTCACCGAGCAAAAGTTCGGGTGGTCTGTACCAAAGTGTCACCACTCTGTTTGTATAACGATTCGCCTGACCGCTCTTGTTTGCGCTGAATGCTCGTGCCAGACCAAAATCCGCGAGTTTCAGGATCCCGTTTTTCGTTATCAATACATTAGCCGCCTTCATGTCTCTGTGCAGAATCTAAACTCGACGTAATCATATTTTTTATTCATCCGCGTTATAAAATACTGCTTCGTATAGATTTGGATAGACCGTCAAGAATTTGTTGGGTTCTCTACGAACCTTGTTACTGTGAATGTAGTAAAGGCCGTTGAGCAATTGCTGCATTACTTTTTTTATTTCACCCAGACTGAATTTGACATTGACGTTGGACAAGAGTCCCGCAAGATCGTGCTCGCAAAAGTCAAATACCAGATAGAAGGTTGATCTATAACGGTTGTACTGGGTAGCTGAAAAAGTAAATGTGAGGATAAACGCTCTTGCACGTACGAATACTCTAGCTGCTAGCGACGGGCGTGCTTACCTTTGGTTCTGCATATCTCAATGAGGCTAACAACATTCTCGTGTTTGAGCAACTGCAATATCCTGATTTCTCTCAATGCGGTTATGGGAAACTGAGCACAATGTAAATGAATGGTAAAATTTGCCCAATTTTCAGTCCCTTTTCAATTAACCTCGTACTCACCCCTTCTTTCTCATTGTCCATCAATACTTTTTTCATGGCTACGAATTTTTTATTATTTTTCTTGTCACGGGCTTTGAAAACCTCTCTGGAAAACGGCAAAGTTCGCAAAGTAAAATACAATAAAAAAACAGAAGAGAACGGGGATTTGGAGGCAAACGGGAAAGCAGGCGCATAACCTACGAGAGCTGTCACCAGTCAGGATAATAATACGATAATCGAACGACGCGTCACTAACCCAAACGTTCCCTGACCAATTTTTGCCACTTTTTCATATTTCGAAGACTCGTCGCAATGACAAAAATCAAACTCTTCAATGTATTTTTCTTTTTCTTTTGTGTTCATGTCGAGAGGCTCGAGACGAGGCAGACACTAAAGTGATTGACGACGAACAGATGCAGCACAGATAGACTGATTCACTGAAGGCTGGTGGTGCGAGACGCGCGACACGCGTTCTTCTTCTCCTCTTCACTCACATGGCGCTGTTCGTAGCGGCGCATTTAGCAAGTTATCAAACTTATCCATTTCTACTCGATCGGACTGCAGCAATCCTCTTATATTCAATCAACAACAGATTAAAAGAGATTCAACGTTATCGATCTTATCGACGAGTTGACCGCTGCTGGCGGCAGGCGAATTGCGCGATCCTCGTGACGACTGGACGCAGCGAGAAATTGATCGCCAACGCCAGTCTTCTCGTGTAATCATGTACGGCGAGCGGAGGGTACAGGGGCGAATGTGAGTCTGCCCCGTTTGCCCCGGAACCCCCCTGAACTAGGGCGCGCGAGTGCGCGCACACTGTACATGTCGCGAATGAAAAATTGTGTTGCATATGTACTTTTCGATCGTGACATCTCGACATCGTGACACGCGGGGGATAAACAAGAGTGCGACGTAATACACGAGGTTTTTAAATGAATGTACACCATTGTGGCGACTCGGCTCGAAAGATGGTGAATATTAATTGGTCGTGCGTCAAAACAGCAGGTGAGTTTGAGTTTGACGAAATCTACTGCTCGTACTTGACGTTTCGTCCGTGATCCTTCCGAACGTGCTGCTGCTGCTGCTGCTGCCGCTGTCTCCTGGCAGCTCGATGAGAACGCGAGGTAACAACATACACACGTACCCACACGCGCGCGTGCTCAATCAATAATTTATTGTAAAAAGAGGAAAAAAAGATACTCCATCATCGTTCTTTCGTGAAAGATTTGAGTGTCTATATGCGCCGGTCATCTTCGACCGGAAAACTCTTCTTCCAACGATACTTATTACATGTATATCTAATCAAAATCAAATACTGAAATATGAATTGCGGGGTGCAAGTAGATAAACCGTTGCGGTAATTGAGTCGTGGGGGGTTGGTATGTCCTGAAAACTAGAACCTTGCTCTTCGTATGAGAAAGCAGGAAACGTGTAAATGTGTTTGTCGTGAGCTGCGAAGTAGTAAGCCCGTGGATCGATCGTAAAGATTGAAATAGGCCGTGGTCGCGCGCGAGAGTCGGCCGAGTGCTCAAGTAACATCGCACGTATAATATATATATATATACATATACATAGTGACCGTCGTCCATCCATTTTCATTTTTTATTTCCGCGTATTGCGAGCAAGACGGAAAAATCCGAGCAATGCGAAGCGACGTTTCGCTTCGGAGAAATGGAGAAAATAAAGTGGTAACAAAGCCGCGGGCTATTTCCTCTTAATCATAATCGACTGTTCCCTGTTTCGCGACCGCCGCGACTCGATGAGCCTTTTTTGTCGTCCTTTATTTCGAGTATTATCATCCTCCTTCCTGGGCTCCTGCTATTCTAGCTCGCTGCTCAAATTTTGTTTTCGGGAGTGCGCGTCTCGTACGGAGCATTCCAGCCGGGTTGATTTTGCGCTCGTTTTTGCGGCGGGACTATTGCTTAGACATATTTAACTTCCTATATCGCGCTTACGGCGAATTTTTCCCGCGGAGATTCGTCCTCGGCGAGTATCACGAATTAGAAAAAAAAAAAAAAAAATAATAATACGCAGTCGCGTCGTCGTTGTCGCTACCGTCGATGCAGCGGCAACATGCGTTCGGAATACCGATTAATTTTCTATACGCCTGCTCGGGGAGAGGGGGGCGGGTCCTCGAATGATAATTCTGGTTGATATTCTTCGAACCGTTGAGTGCAGGCAGCGGCAGTGGGAAAAAAACACGCTGCTCTCCCTCATTCTTCTCTTATTACAACGCACGCGCGCGCGCGCGCGCGCGCGTATTATTTAATATCCGTTTGGGTTTGTTTAATTTAAGGTGAACCCAGGATGAGAGAGTAGAATGCCCCATGGCGAGAGGCGGGTGGAGCAACAGAAAAGAAGGTGCAAGTTTGGACAATCCGAGGGTGAGATTCAAAGAACCGCGATTGTCGCGATCAAACTCCAATCAGGTTGCTGCACCCCTGAGCGAATCTTTTCAAAGACGAAGAAACATCGAGCGCCAATGTACTCGTCTGCGGAGCGCGCAAGCTCTCGAACGTGATATCGATAGGTAACGAAAGAGAGGGGGTGGGGGGAAGAGGGGACGTAGAAAGCTCGTCGTCGAGATAACGAATTCAACATTTTTCGTTTATCGCAGAATACTCGCGGATCGACGACATACTGATTTTTACATAATACACGACTGTTGCGTCCTCGAGACGAACGGTTGTATCGTCAAGACGAGGTCACCCAAATTGTACGAGAGTCTTGAGAGCCGTTCGGTACGCGACAACGATATAACCAAATGTTACATCGAGAGCCTCGACATTTTTAAACGTATCCAAGATTTTTCGAGGTACGCCCGTGCCTCCGATTTTTCGATCTAATGCCCCCCTCACCCCCCCCCCCCCCCCGTTACTCGCTTCGATTAGGTACTTTATTATTCACTACTCTGAATTTTCGTTACAGACTCTTGTACAGCAACTCGAGCGTGAAACGCGAGGAGGGTATACTCGTACGACTCGTGTCCTCGCAGGAATCAAAGGACAATCGTCTATCGATCGAGAGTAAAAAGAACGAGGAAGAAGATGTCGACGAGGATGAATTGAGGCCGGGGAGTGTATCGGAGATGGCGGATTCCGGATTGGAAACGGGCTCGTTGAGTCCGTTGGAAAATAGCGAAAACTCAGTTACCGATTTCGAGGTATCGCACGTGGATCGCGTATCGATGGATGACGTTGATTTTATCAGCGTTGGTCTCAATGGCGATGTCGAGGACGCATCGCGCGTATGGAAAAAGAACGAGTTGTCATCGTCGTCGTCGTCGTCGTCGTCGTCACCGCCTCCAGCCTCACTGGATCTGGCCCCGCCGCGGATCAACTTAACGACGAAAAGTTATCTCGATGAGAATCCGAGCGAGGCTGGAATCGTAGTCTCCGTCGGTGATGAAAAAAACAAACAACCCGATTCCAACGTGTACCATCCCCGAGATAATTGCTTCCTTGTCACCAAAGAATCATTCGAATTTGTCGATACGACGAGGACAAACGACGCTAGAGGAGAAAACCCGCGCTCACCCCCGAGGTGCTCCAATGACCAACCTCTCGGAAGTAGCGGTGGCAACACCAGCAGTTATTACTTTATAGATGCATCGAGTCTGAATGACAACGAGCTTCTCGTCGAGGAGCCGAGTCGCGAGTCGGTTGTGAAGGAGGAAACTGGCCGGCGCGATAGAGAATCAAGAATAAGCAATCCGAGGGTTGTGGCGCCGGCGGTCGCGTCTTCCGAAAAGCCCGTGATCGAGAAGGAGGCTCTCGTCGTTGAGATCAAAGAGGCCGACAGTGGAGAAAGCGGCCAACCTTCACCGTGCTTCGAGGACGCGAGACGGGCCGAGATTATTCCTGTCACTGCCGTTACAACTTCCGAAGCATTGGATTCTCGAAGAGGCCCTCTTCTTATAAGACGCAACACCTTCGAGCTCGATCCGAATGACGAGAAATTGTCGGTACTTCGACAAGAGTACGAACGTCGTCAGGGTCATCTCGTCTTCCAAAATGCGATTCCTCAATATTCGGGACATCGCGTTGACGGGGATTCCTGCTTCGAGCCGAGCAACCATCCCGAACTTGCCTCCAATTTACTCATTTCGTCGTCATCCACTTCCTCCCCTCCGATTATCCTAGCGGCTACGAAATATGGCGTTGATCCGCTGCCACAAACCAATAGTCTTCTCGAATCTGTTAATAAAGTAACGAATATATCGAGTTATGAGCAGGAGCAGCAGCAGCAGCAGCAGCAGCAGCATGCTGCGAACAACGATCGAGGACCGTCCGCTTCGAAGAGAGATGCGACGAATTACGAGAGTCGATCGAGCAGTTGCTGGCTATTCGTCGGAGATTCTGATAAAGCGAGCAGCAAAGATGTCGCAATATCGGAGGTTCGCGGGAACATCTCTCGAGACTCTCCCGAAGAAACAACTCCCTCGTCACGTTCGTTCGATCGAGAACGAGGTCTCGGTAGCGTTGCCGGCGGTCCAGAGAACGCGTGTCCGATCTCAGAATCCTCGAGCGACAAATTGTTCCCCGAGAGTTGCTCCGAGTCGGACGACGGATCGCGAAATTGTTGCAACAGTTTGCCCATCACGCTGAACGATCAACGTCAAATCGCGCGCGAGAGACGCTCCTCGGTTAACTGCAGGACCCAGCGAGAGCGAACGAAACGCGACGAGACAACGCCGATTCTATCGGGAGGCGTCAGTACCGCCGATTACGTCAGACCGAACGAGAGTCCTGCGACAAAGAGAAGAATCGAATCGACTCCCATAGTCTCGGGTGGCTCGGTACTCGTACTCGCCGACAACGAGTCATCCCTCGAGGATTCCTCCGGCGCCGCGAAGCCTCCCGTGAGAATGGCCTCCTCGATGACAGCAGCCTGGGTCGTTGATATGAGCGATTGCACCAAAAATTCCTCAAACGTCGCTGCTGCCTCGGTCAGCATTACCACGAGCAAACTAGCCAGCAACGGTCAGCCGATCATGTCCAAAAGTTTTTCATCCTCGTCCGATTGTGTCGCTACCGCAAATCGGAAAAACGTGAAGAGAACGAGAGCCTGCGAGACGAAGCACGCCAGTCTCGGATTTTTTGTAAATCTCAACGACATTGAGACTCGAGAATTGCGTGAGAAAACGCGACAAGAACCGAGAAAAAAGGGAGGAGGTACGCTCGAGAGTGGCGGGGGGAAACATTCGTGCGAATTTTTTGTGGACATTTCGAGGAAAGAAGAGAACGGAACGAGTGGCGCACGAGGGAGCGGCAGTAGCACAAACGGCGAGGAAAGCGGAGCAGGCTCTCGAAATTCGGGAGAAAGTACCAATGGTAAAAAAAATATATTCTCCATGTTTATAGATTTTAGAGAGCCGAAGAGAGGTAGTGGCTGCGACGACGATGACGATGACGAGGTGATCGTTTCGTCCGGACGACCGGAGGAAAAACCTAGAGATTCTAAATGTCTGAATAAATTAACGAGCGGTGATTTTTCCGGTGGTGAGAGCAGCAGCAGCAGCAGCCAGATCGATCGAGCCGAAAGGATCAAGCCTACGAGCGTATTTATGTTCATCGAATCCGACTCGCCGGTCGTCCGACGTAGGGCTTTATCGTCCTCGAGACCGGCGGCCTTTCAGCGGCATTCTTGGAACGTGGCCGAGAAGCCAAGCTCGATGACACCGACGACGAGTTTGAAAAAGGATTGCCCGGTGCGTCGCGAGCACAAACGCGCTCACAGCGTCTCCGTTGATCGGACTGATTTGCGAACGTTGCACACGAAAGCGAGCAACTCGAGTCATTCGTTGAGCCAAGTTGCAAGAGCCGATGCCCTAAATGGTTCTAGTGGTAATTTGCCTAAACGGAATCACGATCATGAGAGCAGCGGTCGTAATACTGATACTTCGACCGAGGAAGTATTTGAGTACGATACTCGCGATACACCGCCAAATTCTCACGTTGAAATAGTCAGCAAAGAAAAGGAGGAGCTCGTGCTTGGAGATGTCGTCGGGAAGCCAAACGGATTATTCAAGAAGAACGATGACGAAGTGGAGGTGGGGGTAGAGGAGAAAGGGCCCCCGAAGCCGCAGCAGCGAAAGCAGGAACTCGATTCCGAAATCGGTGATCCAATCATCAAGGCGTACGAGGACGAGTGTGGCTCGGAAGTCTCGGTGTGGGAAAAAACAGGAACCGAAAGTACGACCGAGGGTAATACGCGAAAGAGCGAGACGTTCGATATAAGTAGTGGAGCGAGCGGAGCATCGCCCGAGAGCGACAACAACAACCATTATCATTTGGAGGACATTCGCGACGGTGATGAAATAGCGAATTATAACGCAAAATCATCGCTTCTCGACGAGAGCGTCGATGTAGATACCGGTGGCGGGGGGCTTCGAACGCTCGTCGGCAGAGTTTCCGAGGCTCACGAATCACTTGCCGAAACAATTAAGAAAATTGAGTCGGAACTGAAAAAACCAGAGTTCGAGGTTGATACCGTGATGAGAGACGACAAGCGGCAAGAAGCGAGCGCCGCAAGCGTCTCGAGTTTCGTCAGATTGTCGGATCTCGATACGACTCCATTGCCCTCGAGTCGGGCTGTCGACGTAGCCTCCCGAGGGAGAGAAAACGAAAATGTTTATCGTATGAGTAACAGCATTCCAGAAACTTCGTGGATCGAGAGCAAACTCGCTCTCAATCGCAACAACAATAATTCTTCGGTGAGAGCTTTTCCCCGTAAATTCACGACGATAATGAG
Organism: Rhimphoctona megacephalus; assembly: GCA_963989365.1. Taxonomy (NCBI): domain Eukaryota; kingdom Metazoa; phylum Arthropoda; class Insecta; order Hymenoptera; family Ichneumonidae; genus Rhimphoctona; species Rhimphoctona megacephalus. The sequence goes on along the minus strand of OZ022414.1, from coordinate 64,185,339 downwards.
CACCTCGCTACCGGCAAAACACAAATCGCCGATCGAAGACGCGACCGAGTGCGAGGCTGACGCGGCAATAATTTCCGAATCCGATTTGAGCAGTATGCAAAGCAGCATGGGTCGTTCGGGAGCCGGTAAAAATATTATCTTATCTTTCTATATTTCAATTTTATCGAAATTTTTATCGAAAAAAGAAATATTAAATTGTTATGTCCACTTTTACTGTCTCTGAGCGCAGATGTGAGTACCGAAGAGACCGAAACTTGGAGTATGGGAGTAACAAAGCCGTACAACAGGCTCGGCGAAGATCTCTTGCGAATGTTTCTCGAGGAGATTAATCCGGATGTGACGATCGACGTGGCTGGACGTAAAATTCGAGCCCACAAGTGTATTCTGAGCTCTCGATGTCAATATTTTGCGGCGATACTCAGCGGCGGATGGATCGAGAGCGCGGGCAACGTAATCACTCTTCAAGGGTAATTCAAGGCTATCTTCGCCCCCACCCCGCTAATTCCGCTAATTCAAAAATTTTACATTTCATTAATGATGAATGTCTCAACAGGTATTCGTACAACGCCGTGCATTTCGCTCTCTGTCACATATACAGCGGCGAGAGCGACATTCCGGAAACGTTGAGTATCGTAGAATTGGCGACCCTCGCGGATATGCTGTGCCTCGAAGGACTCAAGGAAGTGATAGGTTACACTCTTAAAGTAAAATATTGTCATCTCTTTCACAAGCCGTGCCAAGTTTGCGCGGTCGGAGTTCTCGAGTGTATGCCGCTGGCTGCAGCTTACGGCCTCGACGAGGTTTATCGCAAATCCTTGAGATGGATCACGAGGCATTTCGTAAGAATATGGCCGTGCAAAGCTTTTGCCGCTTTGCCCCGTGAACTCATGGACAAGTGTTATCATCAGCACATTGTCCACATGGTAAGTCGCCGAGTTTATTCGACTCCCTGTGTACTATTTCATTAAAATATATTTCATTAAAACCGTATTCCAGTCAGCGGACAACGTACTTCAAACGATGATGGACTGTGACAAATTATTAGCGACGTTACCAAACGTCCGATGGGCTGAACCAGTGTTTCGAATGGTCTCGAATCTATTGGAGACCGCGGTTAAATACATATCCGACAATTTCTCCAGTATACTGGGCAACGATAATTTCCAAGCTCTCGGACGAGATCTAACTTGGAACATTAGTCGATTGGAGGAGAATTTCCTTGCTGCAGCGGATCGTTTGTCCCCTGATCAAGCTTGCAAAAGTTACGCCAAGATCAATAAAATGTTATCCAGCGTTCAGCAACAGCAACAACAGGCCCCCCAACAAACGGTCAAACAGGCTTCTTCTTCCTGCCCTCCCTCGGCCTGGGCTCCCTTGTTTATTGATTTTCTACGAAAGATCCAATCGAGAGTAGAAAAGTGCCTCGTTAAAGAGGCTTCGAGAGCCGCGAGGACTACGACCTGGCTCAAAATGGATCTTGAGCTGCGCAGAAGGATTCAAGAACTCGCCTGCCTCGTTATTCTGCCTCACGAAGCTCTCAAACGTCCTTCGAGACACTCTAATTTCCTCAAGGTACGTGCTACGACGTCTCGCTTGCCCTTTCAATCCTCGCGTTTCGAACTATTGAGTCATACCTGGCGACGAATCTTGGAATATTCAATAATTTCGTTCTTGTCCCTTCCCGAAGGAACCGAGAATACCACCGACCCGGACTCCCGCGGATCGAAGCTTGGATCTACGACGCGTTAAAGTAGCTATATCCGAGCAGCAAAAAGATGCAGGAGGGCCTGCAGCGGGGAACAAGCGCGGAGTTTCCGCGAGTACAGCGAGTGCACCCAGTACGGTGGCTGGCCAACCGGTCAAAAGGTCACTTCCTGTCAAACCAAAGAGCGATCCTCTCGAGAGAAAAAATCCACACGAGGTAAAACAACAAGTATCCTGTACGGCAGTTACGGCGGTCACCCTCGATTCGTCGGTAGCAGCGAGACCGAGATCTTGGCCGAATAAATTAGAGGTGAGTCGTTGAATTATGGATCACTAAAAAATACTCAGTATCCAGTATCTTATTTTTTCTTTATTCTTCACAATTCAAGGTTAAATCGAGATATTTGGAGCCACCGCGTAACAAGTCTGTGCCAAAGGATACGACTCAACAGTCCCATCATGAACGAGTGACGGTTCAACAGAGAAGAAAAATAATCATCTCGTCATCGGATTCTTCTCGTACGTCGAGCCCGGCAATGAAACGTGCGATCGACAAGAAACCACTCGCAAAGATTAAATTAACAATAAAGAAAGACGTTAGAGCACTCTCGTCCGACAGTCTGACGGAAGCAACGAATACCTCCGGTAGATTAACAAGCAAGAAAGATCCTGCTACCGCGAGCAAAAGTTGCGGTATTACGCGCCCCGAGTCACCTTCTTTCAAACAAAACGATCCGGACATTGGTCTGTCGACCGATTCACTCGCTGAGCCTAGAAAGAAAAAGCCTCAACCACCGTTACATTCGACGACGGCGACAGCGGTTGGTAAGAAGAAACAGCAACCGAGTAAATTGACGGATACTTGGATGTCGACCGATAGTCTAATGGCTGAAATTAGTACAACACCAAAGTCATCCTCGAACCAATCGAATAAAGTACCATCGACGACCGGAAAAACATCAGTGGCGGCGGTGGCGGCGGCGACGACGACGACGACGACAAAAACGCAACCTCACGATTCGCGAGTTAAGAAATTTTCGCCGCCGATGCAACAAAAAAATGCATCGATGACGACGACAACGACGAGCCGAGGAAGATTGCCGCGAAGCCTCGAGTGCTCTACCGCGGCAAGTAGAAATCGTGCTGCAGCTACAATTTCGGCTTATCATGGCTCTCCGAACTTACGTAGAAATCTCCTGGACGCGGCAAAAACACCTGATATTCCTGCAAAAGGGTCAAACGGCTTCGTCACGACGCAGAACAGCAGATCGATATCTTGTAACGCTACGACGGCTGTCAATCAGAGTAGCTCGATAACCGGAAAAAAAGAGAAAAGCTTGTCGAATCAACCGAGCACCGAAAGTCCGAGCAAAAAATCTTCTCCCAAATCGAATGGCAACACGCGTCGAAGCGTGAGAGCGACGAGCCTCGTGAGTGTTCCCCCCGCCACGAAGAGGCACCAGCTCAAAGGAAACGAGGAAAAAACGAGCAAACTCAAGTGCCATAACGGAGACGCCGGTGCTGCGACGAAACAACCGACCGTCGGTTCGAGATCCGGTACTTTTCTCAAGGACGAACCCACCATACTTAAAAAGTCTGACATTAAGACAACGGCGGTAGCACCCGCGACAGCGCAGCAGATAACGACCTCTTAATCGGGCGTGGGAAGATTGTAATTGTCGTTAACGCGTAATAATTCCAACAAGGAAATCGTACCACGTCCAAGATATCGTACGAGTTCGTACATTTGCGAGGTTGGCTGTTGGAAACCGCAAAATTGCATTTATTAAACTTGGAGAGGCCCGCGTGCTTTATGCGGATATGGCTCTAGCGGATCCGGCAACCCTCAGTGACCGAAATTTCGATCGAAAAATTGAACAAATCGACCGACAGCGGTCGTTTACGGCCAATTGGTAACCGTAAATTTGATCACTGACGGTTGTCGGATCCACTAGGGGGTCGTGTCATCGTCTACTGCGTCTGATTGTTGATTCTAACGAATCGCCGGTAGCAACGATCTATCAATAACCGCCCCTGTGTACTGTATAGTTTTAGGACACGCGTGATGCGGATCTCACACACGAACGCAAACGAACCGGACACCACCCTGTTCGTAATCCCTGTTTTTTGCTCCATTTTTTCTTCAAAGATAGCGGACGCCTTATATTTCCATATCTTTTGATTTTGAATCGTCAAGATTTGAGATTCAACTGAGCCCTAACGTCGCTATCTTTTCGACATATACTTTTGATGAAAACTCCCGATAGAGGCTTATTTCGTTCGCATTTTCTGATACTCATTTGATTCGAACGTCAATTGGACGAGCGACAGTGGCGGCGGCTAATAACGAACGATGGGCGTCCCCGTCCAGGGTATGTTGTATGTTTGTAATAATAATAATTGTGCAATCTCGATAAACCACCGTAGACCCTACCACCACCACCCACCTTTCTTCACGATAGACATTTTAATCGAGTTTCGTACGAAACAAAGGAAAACTTAAAACGTTGCAGATCGTCAACGATTCAGTTTGGCAATTGACCCACAATTTCATGAAAACGAGGCAAAAAAGCAATAAAAAAAACCGTTGCACAACTAGGTTAACGCGACTCAAGAAATGTCTTTTCTGGTATCTCAATTCCGAATATACATTATATAAAAAACTGTCATAATAGTTGTTCCACGTGTCAAGTGTAGTTGCTGTACTCTGTATACCCGACGAGATACAGTTGGTAGGTAGATCGCGATAATACGGCCAGTTATTCGCTAATCATTTCTCATTGTTATTGATAGTTTATCCGCCTGAAAAAAAAAGCATATTTATCAAGTCATAGGCCCAACAGCAGAAGGAAGTAAATTTTCTTCTCCCAGACAATTAATATATGAGCCGCGAGCGATGCCATACTAATTTTAGCAGACATTCGTTCGGCTGAGCGGCAAACTGCGCGCGAGTGTTGTGTGTATGTATGTGTGTGTGTGTGTGAGAGAGTACAATTGCAACGGCTTGTGTTAATTAATTGAGAGACAAAGTTGTCATTCCGTGGTGGCGGCGCCGGCGGCTCTGTCGCATATGGTCACACTTATCATGCGGGCATGTACGGTGAGTCTCGTTTGACGATTGAGGCGATTGACGAAAACAATTTGCCATAAGTTTTACTGCAAATTGTAAGTAGCTATTATATTTATTTGAAAAAAATCTTGATATTTTTTGCAATGTACATTTTTAAGCAAAAATATTTGTATCTAGTCATTTATATATATATAAAAAAAAACATACAGTTTATGTAATGTTAATAAATATATATTTAAACTTGACACGAATGAACAAGGATGCTGAATGTCTTTGGCTAGTCGGGATAAAGTTAAACATCCAAAAGAGTTCCTCTGGGTCTTGATCTCTTGGTATCGATTTGGGGAGCCGGCATATTCGGTTTCCGTTTGTTCATGCCTTTCCTCTCAAGTTGTTTTTCAATAATGCGCGCGTTGTTCGCGTACGAATCTGCTACTTCACGCTGTAAATTAAAATTTATGTTGCAGAAGAGTGAACAAAAATATTGGATAAAATAGGAGAGAGCTATAGGGACGGAACAAGTGAGCCAGTTATCACAATTTACCACGAGTTTTCTTTATATTTAGAACAGACCAGCTGACTTTGTAAACCCAAAACAGAAATAGCTCGCTTACCGCTTCAATTTCATCCTCCTCTTCGTCGATAGTGGAAACGGTGACAGAACTGAATTTTCCCATATTCTTTGTGTGTTTGGTGACCATTATTTTTTTAGGCTTTTCAACGGCTACTTGATTGTAAATATCAGTCATGGGACCTTCTCCGGAACTCTTGATCACTGATCCTTTAACTATAAAGACTACGTTGGATCCAGGCTCGTGTTTATAATACAACAAGAGGCCGCATCTATTTTATCAAGAGAAAATTTGTGAATTATTTGTGTCATCCTCCCAACTACCGATATTTTTCCGCACTTACTTTTTACACTTCTGTCTGTGCTGTCTTTCGATTCCCTCGTGCCGCTTCAAAAAAACTGTTTCGTCCCGTTCGCAGGTCATTTTATGCGCGTGTTTGCTTCCATCTATCACTCTTGCTCCGTCTCGTTTCCTCAGGGGTAATTTTTCGATATCGCAATCTGTGTTCGATTGTTCCATTAAATAAAATATTATCCATATTAAATGAATACTGTGTTTATATTTGACACATCATGCACCATTCCTCATTCCATACGTTTCTAATAATATTTGTTTTTATTAACCTAAAATTAGTGTCATTTGACCACACAAGCAGTAATATATGTGCAAAGGTTTTTCCTCGCTGTATTCCTCTTGATCTTTCGTGTCGGAACATATTATGCTCCTTGAAACGACTTTTGGCATATCGGATATTCAATGAAAATTATAAACAATATTATACGGCCAACAGAAACAACGCAGGTCCAACGTCAAAGACACACAATCCTAAAAAAAATCCAGCAAAATAATAAACATGCAATTTCCTTATGTTACCGTTGGATCTTTTGCAGTGACCAATCACAATCCTCATTCACAAGCAGCCAATCAAAGAGAGCCCGAACCAGAGGTGATCATCAGCCAGCTTTACGGTAGGATGTAAGCTTTCTGTTGGAATTTTCCCACCTTGTCCGCTCGGATCAACGGCGCAATTTTCAAAAATTGAAATTATATGCCATCGTTTCTTGCTTTTTTTGAGTTTTTCACCTTGCTAGATCAATAACATAATTTTCGGATGAAATAATACTTTTCATTGCTTCTTCTCGCAATTGATCCACTCTTTACCGCCGGGATGGTATCAAACGACGATTTAATCGTATTATTACTTCGTCACAGAGTGATAATAACTCACGAATTTCGATGTGAATAATTAGATCACGCAACATCATATTTTTAACAAAAATACGATAAGTTATATTTACACATTTATTTTATTCGCATTTCAGCGGAGATAAAGATTCTCTGAGAGTTGATAAAAAATCACGAGCTGTTTCACAATCGCAATATTATGATGATTTCTACATTTTCATGTTTTATAAAATGTTTCTTCTTTATTCGAAGTTCGTTATAACGTCTCCCTTATATAGCTCCAAAAAAATTTGACTTGTGCATATTTAAAAAGAAAAAAAACGACCATCGCAAAAAGATGGAATACAAATACAATTAAAATACTCAATGCATCATCCAGAGTCATTTATTACAAGAATAAATGGACTTTGTGGAAATACTATAACTATTTTTTCGATAATTCGTTGAGTCTCGTTTCTAAAAGTTGAGCGTCAAGTCGATGCTTGCACAAATATTGTCCCTCCAAAAATAGAACGGGTATGTCGTACTTGTACAATTGGTAAAAAAATTCATTGCCCTCGGCGCTAATATCGATCTGCTCGAGCTGATAACGATTTTGAAAATGTGTTTTTAATTCGTCTTTCAAAACGTCACACAGCGGGCATGGGTTTTTGGTGAACAATGTGATCCTCGGTGGTGACGAAGCTCGATGCGATCTACGACATGTACGTATTTACAGATTGTCCGATGGCGTCACTAATTCAATCGACCTAACCATTCTACCCTAACGGATCAGCGAGTTCCTAAAATAAGTTCCAAAAAAGTCCCATTTGGGACTCGGGCTTAAGTGGACAAAAGTGACCCCAAATGAAGCCCTAATGGGACTTTTTTCCCCTCTCCCGGTGTGAACCGGACGTGACGTCTTGAGTCCCAAATAGGGACTTTTTTAAGGATGAAAACTCAAAAAAAAGTCCCTACTTGGGACGCCGACCCCAATATGGGACTTTTTTTGAGCGAGGCAACCGAATAAGCAATTCGCTATGTGTATACCTATCGGTATTTTGTACGAGACCATCTTTTCAGACGGTCACAGAGAGTTACGGCTCCGGCAATATATGCCCACCCAGGGGATGATGCGTGCTCGCGAAAACGTTTGACTCTGCGCCACGCTGTGGCCGGAGCGAGAAGCAAAGAAAAAGTTCCAAATTGGGGCTCGGAGTCCCAAATAGGAACTTTTTGAGATTTCACTCTTAAAAAAAGTCCTTAGTTGGGACTCATGACGTTACGGCCGGTTCACACCGAGCGAGGGGGAAAAAAGTCCCATTTGGGACTCCCTTTGGAGTCACTTTTGTCCACTTAAGCCCTGGGTCCCAAATGAGACTTTTTTTTTACTTTTTTTGGGACTCGCTGATCCGTTAGAGTACCGGCATATATAATAAACCTTTCTTTTTATTTTCACCGCTATAGGCGCATATTAAAAAAAAATATTATTGTATTTACCGAATAGCTAGTTTCTTTCGTCATCAATTGAAAATATTTTTTATTTTGATATGTAACGAAAATATTAAATTCTTTTATAGGTAAATGCAGTGCCAGTTTCAACAATAACGAGTACAAATGTAATTAAAAAAAATAGTTGATGTATATAATAAATCTAAAGTATATAGTATATAATTATTGAGCAGCTTTGATTCAGTTTGGGTGTTTTTGTCGTTTCAATCCCATTCACTCACAATTTTTCGATGAGTATCGAGGATGCTCCACCACCACCATTGCAAATCGAAGCAACCCCTTTTTCTCCAGCTTTTAGGGTATGGACTAGATGAACGATTATTCGAGCACCGGACATACTGTTGGTTATTTGAATAAAAAAAAAAAAAAAAATTGTTAATTTGCCTTTTTGTTAATAGTTGAGACTATACATATTCATTAAAACACAAAAATGTCTTCCAAAATTTTTGGATTAAGAGCCAAAAGAGTGAACATCCTCACCCAATAGGATGTCCAAGAGAAACCGCACCACCGTGAACATTGACTTTCGAAGGGTCTATTTCTAGAAGTTTTTGATTGGCAACGACGACTGCACTGAAAGCTTCATTTATTTCCCATAATGCAACATCGTTCTTATTTACGTTCGAATTTTTCAGCAACTAGAATAACAAAAAATATTCGTTTGCGAATATTATTCAACAAAATTGTTTTCTTTCAATTGCCTTGAAATTGTGGTGACTTTTCGAGTTATGTTCAATTACCGTTGGTATAGCCAGTGCCGGAGCAATTGGAAAATCTATAGGATCTGTTGCTGCATCCTGAAATCCCACTACTCTGGCCAAAGGTTTTAAATTGAGCTTTTGGGCTACCTCGGAATTGGTTAGAATCAAAGCAGCAGCTCCGTCATTCAAGGTTGACGCATTTCCAGCGGTAACTGTTCCATTTTCCTGCTACATCGTTTGGAGCAACACAATAAAATCAATCAATGTTTGGATATTCGGATCGGAGGCGTGAGATAAAAAGGGCAACAAATTTTCCTAGATAATCGCATTTAAATGTGATAATGAGAAGAAATTGTAGTGTATAAATAAATATAATCGCCACTACTGCACCATTTTTTCTAGACGACTTGAAATTTCGATTGATAGGGGGTTGCTGCTTTTTCGTACCAAGTGCAAGATCGTATGAAGCAAATCGATTCTTCTCAGAAAAACGAAATCAAATTTTTTAGATGCACCACTTTCAGCGCAGCCAATTTTCAAGATATATAATTATCCGTTTAAAAGTCAATATATTTAGAAGGCAATCCTGCGGAGATAAAAAGAATTTGCTTTTTGTCGAGACTCACACCCGATTAATCACGGTTGCTTACTTGAAAAACCGTCTTGAGGGTATGAAACTTCTCGAAATTGACGCGTTTGTATTCCTCGTCCTCGGCAACAATGATATCGGATTTGCCTTTTTTTTGGGCTACGTTAACCGGGACGATTTCATCTTTGAATATATTTTGTTGCCAAGCAGCCGCGCTTCTTTTGTAACTACCAATAGCAAAGTCATCCTGATCCTTACGGGAAATACTGAGTTTTTTTGCGGTATGTTCCGCGCAATTTCCCATATGGCATTTGTTGTAAACGTCAGTCAAACCGTCAAAGACAATACCGTCCTCGAGCTTCATTCCGCCATACGTTGTATCACCTCTTTTAAGATAAAATGGAACGTTCGACATAGATTCCATTCCACCCGCGACAAGAATCTCTTGATTACCACATTGAATAGCTTGTGACGCTAACATGACACTTTTCATCCCACTCGCGCATACTTTGTTTACCGTTGTACATATCGTTGATTTTGGAAGACCTGAAAATTCAAATTTCCCCTTTTATTTTTTCAACATAATTCTGTATGGGTGGTGACCGTTTTATGCCCATAAAACAAAACAAACAAACCAATGTCACTTTTTTCGTGCATAGTCTCCAATATTTGAGTTTTGTGAGAAATTTATTGATTTATATTCCATTGAGATCAAATTTCTTGATTCGCTCTTAAATTTATTCTGATAAAAGTCGTATATTCGTAAATACGAAAGAAATTGTTTAGAAATACCAGCAAAAATAGTTGCTTGTCTCGCCGGTGCTTGTCCCAAGTAGCTCTGACATACATTTCCCATATAAACCTCTTGAATTCGTTCTTTAGGGATTCCGGCTCGTTCTATAGCAGCCTATAATGATTTATACGTAAGTCAATTGATTTAATTAATGTGTTCTTACAAACTCAAAGCAAACAATAAACAGGCAAACATTTTCAAATTGTCATGAGAATGTAAGACACTCGATATAGGTGATGGCATAAAAGTAGCGTTAGATTTGATCAAAATTGATAACAGTGTGGAATCATAAAAAAAGGGCAATGAGGAAGTAAAAAACCGAGTTAGACAAATGGAAATGGTACATTTCCATTTGTCTAACTCGGTTTATTATACTTTTTTTATGATGTTGAAGTTTGTATCGTTGGAATACCACAAAATTCTTTTTTTTCTTTAAAAGCCCAAAATTTAGATGCAGCATTTGGCTTCGTTAGAGGATGTTCTTTTTTTAGGACCTCAAAACTAAATCGGTAATATAAATCATAGGACCATTCAAAAAATTTGAAAAATAATGAAGCGCTAGCCAATTTGAGAAATTTGAGAAAGAAAGTATAGTTGTGCTCTATTAAAACCGGTAAGATGTACCTGAATAGCAACTGCGCCAAGTTTGGTCGCGGAAAGCGAAGATAACGAGCCAAGAAACGATCCCATGGGAGTCCTTGCCGCACTGACGATAACAACATCTTTCAGATTAACTTTGGTACTGTAGGCGCGACATCCACCAAGGCAACCCTACAGCATGAATACGATATATAAAATGTAAATTGCAATGATCGTCCTGCTGTTACCAATATGAAAACTATGAACCCGCAATTAACCATTTCTATCGTGAAATTTTTTTTTTTAACTTAGCAGCAGCGCACACACACCGCTGTTAATGTTATCACAACAAACACTTATCCTTATGGACTTGTGGGTGCCCTTTTTATTTTTATTATTTCCATTTTTATTAAAAATACTCTATTTTGTGTTTTTGTCTCATAATAATGCTGTCGATCAAAAACGGTTAATCGTTTTCGCAGTTTTGATCCATCGGCCGTTGATAATGATAATTCACGTTCATTAAATACATGTATAAGCGTAATGGTATGACTAATAATCAGTCATAGTGAACTTTGAGATGTATTCCAATATGTAAAAATTTAACCGCGATCGCACTGGTATTTTAATATAAGAATATTGTAAACTAATAATTACTACTCACCTTTGCTACATTTGTAGAAAGCATTTTTATTAGTAAAATTGTTCCTCTTATAAAATAAAATGTATTAATATTTGCCTTATAAAAATATATTAAAAAATCTAAATTTTCTTAATGAGAACTTGTTTCGGCATAAATTGGATGGAGCGACCAGTTGCGACAGATACTCCAGACCCCAGACAGACTCTCGATTAAACTAACAAGCGTCTGCAACGTGTCAGCTGAGCCAGCTAAGTGAACCCGGTATTTTCCCTGATTTTCGGTTTTTTTAAGTTTGTTCTAACTCGAAGCGTTTGTTATTCGTTTGAAGGTGATTGTTTGAACAATTAAAAGGCTTTATATATAAGCCTAACGTTATATATAAAAATATAAGAAAGCACCGCATTAATGTAGCCCTAATTTTTTTTGTTTAATGCCAGCGCGACGTTTAATTGGAGCCTAATGGATGCAGAATCGTTTTTGGGCGACAAATATACAAATTCAAACGTTTGCTAGATCATTGTTTATATAAAATAAAGATAAAACGATTTTCGATAAATCTTTCAGAATCGGTCATATTACCCACGAAGATACGAAAGATATATCTATTTTCATATTTTTTTGTAATGCAACGCATTGTTTATTGTGATAAAAAGTGAAAAAGGTAGCAATATTATTAAGGTGATTTATCAGTTGCGTGAGAGCGGAAGAGATAACTAAAAATTAGATACACGTTTTTCTTGGAGACGCTTAACATTTCGAGAAAAACGAAGGTTACACATTTTGTTCTCTGATAAAAGGAGAACAACGTGTAACTTTTTTCTTTCTTGAAATATCAAACTCCGAAAAAGTGCAGCAGAATTTTTACCGACCGTACGACTGATAGATCACGACAAAATCGTTCAGCATGGAAAAGTGACACGAGATTTGAAAAATTTGGAAATGTATATATATTTTTTCGAGTTAATCGTTTTCCATTTGCACAGCTTTTGTAATTCACTTTGTATACTACCTAAGATTTCAATTTTTTGGGAAAACGCATACCTGACAATGTTTTTATTTCAATATATATTTTGATCCGTTATTCTAATTTGTTAATAACTGTTCTTAACCACAAAAATATATTAATTAAATCTTGACTACGAATGTTTTAAGGTTATAGTATATTCAAAATTTATTTTAAGGTCAGTATATTAAAAAATCGAAGACAATAGAAAAAACTATGAAATCCAATGCAAGGACAATTTCCAAAGAAAGATTGAAAAATTTCAAGTTTTTTTAACCTTAAAAAAAAATAGCATTCATTCATATTCGTATCAATTTTTTTTGGTATATTTTGAAATTCCCATAACTCTATTTTTCGTCAGAACATCTTAATAGTTAGTTGATAAATATTAAATTAACAATAAAGGATAAAAATGTATACTAAATTTATAAAAATTTCTATGTTTATGCGTTTTTGAAAATAGCTGAAAAAGTGAAACTAGACCCGACGTACATTATTCTCTGCTAATTTTTTATTAGCATTTTAGTTTCAAAATTTCAAAACTATTGCTAAAATCTTCCATCAAAGGATTTTAACGATCTGTGATCATGCGTTATTAACACTGTTTGTTAAATTGGGTCCCAAAAAAATATAAATTATACATTGAACGTTCTAAAACATGGAAAAGTATCGTAATGAACAAAATCTGGTAATAGAATGGTGCAGAAAAATGTTGAACTTGTAAATCTGCAAAAAAGGAACTTGTTTACAAAAAAAAACATCGGGGTCATTTAGACCATATGTAACCAGGGAGAGTAAAGTTCATCCTTTCTTATTCTTTTTATATCGTTTCATTATATATTGAATAATTAATTAACCCTGACGGTACACTTGGGGTCTATAATACCCGAAGTAAAGTTCGAGCCAAAATACAAAGACTTGATTTTTTGAAAATTGTTAATTTTTTAAAATATATTGATATACTTGTTTAGAATGAACAAACCGTTCTGTCTTATTAAGGAATTCTTGGAAATAATTCACAAATTTTTTCAAGTCTTTTAATATTTACTACTTTTAACTTGACAACACTTTAAACCCTGGCAAAATTCCGTCGTCCTATTTATAGCGCCCAAAGGAATGGTAATTTATATTCCTAAAGACGGAAAAGTTGAATAATTATTAATAAAAAACAGAAATGCACAAACGTATTTTCATTTTGATACCGTGTTGACCTATTTGTTCCAGAAGTTGCTGCGAGGATAAAAATTTCCTAAAAGAGAATCTTTGACAAAAAAAATGGAAACAGAAGCCATGAATTCCATGAACAAGGATTCAGGACCTTTTTCATTGAATAAAAACAAAAAATCTGGGTCTCGTAGATGTTCGGTGTGCGAGAAAGAATTCACGAGCGAAAAGAGTTATTTTGGACATTTAAGAATTCACAGCAACCAAGGAGATTGGAGTTGCGACGGTTCTCCAGATTCAGAAGATTTTTTGGAGCCCGATTGTCGGCTGAAAAACGATGAAATATCTTGGCACTGTTTGTCAAAGCCGTTTAAATGTGCAATTTGCGAGAGCGTTTTCGATCGAGCGTCGCAGCTCGATTATCACAGACGAAGCGTGCACTTGGGAGAAAAATCTCAAATTTGTCAGATATGCGGAAAAGGATTTTTCCGGAAGAACGATTTGCAAACGCATTTGAACGTTCACCTGGGCACAAATCAATTAATCTGCGAAATATGCGGGAGAAAATTTAATCACGTTTCCAATTTGATCAGACACTGTAGAACTCACGCAGGCTCAAAACCTTATCCTTGCACAATTTGCGGCAAACGTTTTACTCAAATAAGCTCTTTGTCGAGACATAAAAATATTCATGGACGAAAGTTGAGCGGGGAGAAGAAAAAAGAGAATACTGAAATTGTACTCAGCAGCGAAGAATCGACGAAAGAGAGAAAAACCACGAAACGTCAGCATTACTGTCGTATTTGCGGTGAAACTTTTCAATTTATGATTTTGTTGAGACAGCACAAAAGAATTCATGCAAAAATTCCTGAAAAATTGAGAATAGAAAATTTGCATAATAGGGAAGATGAAAAAATGATCTTTCACGATAATGTAAACAATTCCATGGGAAATCTCATGGAGTTGGACAAAATGAATTCCATCGAAATTGAACGCGATGTTAGCATTTCGGATATTCTTAGCCCTTATAATTGCAACGATATTGAATTGTCCAACGAAGAAAATCTTGGGGTCAAATTATATGGAAATTCGTCTAAGGAAAGTTTGGAGAAAGATTACGATATTGTACAATGCCTGAAACATGTGGAATTATCATCAAGACATGTTTCTCAATTGGTAAATTCAACGAACCAGAAAATTCAGGAACAAATTGACAATTTCGAAGGAAAATCGAACGGAATCGAGAGCGATCATGATTATCAGGACGAGGTCAGCTATCGTTCGTTTTTCACGTTGCTCAGAAAATCATTTACAATAATAAATTAATAGTTCGAATTCCTTAGATCTTAAAGAAAAAAAGAAAATTGTCAAATTATATTTAAAAAAAACATCTGGGACAAACTGAAAGTATTGAATAATTATCTAAAAAAAAAAAAAAATACTTCCAGTGTTGAACTAATTTACTTTAATTTTAGCAGAAATCTTGAGAGTTTGTTAATTGACTAATAATATCGAACTAAACTTTTCAAATTTATTTTCATTTAAATTTCATTTTTTATTATTTCCAAATCCCATGAGTTCGATAACTAATTCGTCATCTGAAAAAGAAGTATTCATTTTTTCAAAAACGATTTACAAAAATAAAAAATTATTCAAATTTATCTAAATTTACAATTTTTTAGTAAATCGTTTCTCCACTTTTCGTCGGAAAGTATCTAAAAACTCTATTGTGAGAAATTGTATTATTAGATAAATAATAATAACGAGTAAAAGTTGCCAAATTTGCTAAGAATTTCTTTTTAAATTATTTTCAGGTCACTTCGAAGATGAAAATTCCAATAAATAAAGTGTACATTGAAGTTGAAGGAATTTCAAGTGTCGGCGATCTCCAAGAAATTTGTTTCGAATCGAACGAAGAGAGGAATAACCGGGAGAATAGAAATTCGCAAGTTGCAGAAAAGACAACGATGGTAGCGGAAGATTTGGATATAAGAAGAAACGAGACTGAGATAGAAGACAAACAATTTTACGAATTAATAATTAATAATAAATGCGACACTTTCGAGGAGGTGAACATTGAGAAAAATAAGGAACAATTTTTCTCACAAATTGCCGAGAATAATAGTGAAAACTTGGAGAAACAAAATGAGAAATTTGGGAATGAATGTTCGAACGAATTTCAAAAATATTTACCGACCGTGGAAAATTGTCGAGAGGTGGAAAAATGCATGGATCAGGAAAATACACCGATGGTTCGTCTCGTTCAGAACGAAGATGGCGAACAATTTTTTGAGCTTGTGCGAGAACCTTTAGAGTACGAAAAAAATCGAGGGATCGATAAAAATCCGGAAAATTCATCCGTTTCCGATTTAGTTGAAGAAAATGCAAGTATCTCGAAAATTTCGAACCCAATAAATCCAAACTCTGGAACCAGGAAGGAAAAGAAAGAAATTTCCATGGAGAATGGGCCAAAAGTAGTAAAAGATCGTATTCGCAAATTTAAATGCAACGAATGCGACAAATGGTTCTCAACTGCTTATAATTTTAAACAACACGCTGGCACTCATTTCTTCGACCAACAAAAATATCGATGCGAACATTGTGGCCTTTCTTTTGCTTGGAAATCTACTCTAAATAAGCATTTGGCTGGCAATCATCGTCCTGATGGTCCACAAAAATTTGTTTGCGAAATTTGTCCAAAAGTCTACAGTACGCTCTCGCAAGTTAACGTAAGTCATAATTATTTATTTTTCCCCATAAATTAGTCATTTTTTTATCAGTATAAATAATTTTGGTAATAGATCATTTTCAATAATGTCATTTTTATTATTGAACAATCTTTGAGAATGTATCTTCATATTTGTAATTCGTAATTTTTAATTTATTAAGCCCTTACCTGAATAACGAATATATTCAGGGCTTATAACATTTAATTTTCAAAGGCAAAAATTACTCGAGACATTTTTATGAGACACATGACGTTGTATTACAGGAGCACGTTAAAAGAGATCACTTGAAGGAGAGAAATCACGTGTGCACGTTGTGCGGAAAATCTTTTTTTAAAAAATTTGATTTAAAGACGCACAGTCGAACTCATACGAAAGAGCGACCGTACATTTGTCGTGCTTGCGGCAAGGGTTTCCATCATCAGAGTCATATTATACGTCACGAGCGTATACACTCGGGTGAACGACCTTACGAGTGTCAAATTTGTCAAAAAACTTTTGCTCAACCAAGTTCTTTGAAGTCTCACCGACAGCGGCATCGAGAGGTCAGAATTGATATTTTGGAGTATCGAATGGACGAAGACGATCCTCTTACATTGGCTGTGCAATAATTAAAAAATTAAAAAATAGTAGAGAAAAAATATATTTAGAAAATTGTTGAACAAGTATTCGAATAATAACGTTGAAATTATTTAGAAATTTTATAAATCATATCATTATATTAATTATAATCATTGTATTGATTATAGACAGATTATTTTTTTAAATAGTCAAATTTTTGGGATCTCACAATTTCTGCTATTATTTGTATTCTAAATAAAAATGATTTCAGAATTTGTAAACTAAATTGTTGTTATCACTTTGCAAATTTGGTTTTTTTTGGGATTCTCCAATTATTCTTATAGCACAGAAAGAACCTTTCAAAAAATTGTGACATGGTTGTAGTGATCATTATCACCATTTGTGAGAACGGGTCTTAGGATATAAATGTTACAAAATAATTATGTCGTGTACATATTATTGAAATAAACTCAGAACTTCTCATTTTTTCGAAAAAATGTTTTTTTTTTTTACAGAAAAAGAAAAAAACATTTCCAGAATTTGGGATCATAATTTTGATATTGTTTAAAAATTCAGGATTTTATGAATATATTTTACAATTTTTTTACACAAAAAGTTTAACTCTTGTGGATGTTTCTCTATTGTTAAATACAGCATCCGAAAAACTGAAATGA
The DNA here is from genome assembly GCA_963989365.1 of Rhimphoctona megacephalus. Classification (NCBI taxonomy): domain Eukaryota; kingdom Metazoa; phylum Arthropoda; class Insecta; order Hymenoptera; family Ichneumonidae; genus Rhimphoctona; species Rhimphoctona megacephalus. The sequence goes on along the minus strand of OZ022414.1, from coordinate 64,167,884 downwards.
TATGTTTGGAAACATATCAAGGCTTTTTTCTATAAAGAATTTTTCGTTAAAAAAAATGAATCGAATGGCAGTAAATTAATTTTTACATCGACAAAATTTTCAAGGTAATTATAGGAATATGTTCAAATCGTCTCGCAATTGTTTCAATATGAAAATGTCTCTCGGCCAATAAGACAGGCATAAAAAAAAATCAAAAATAAAAATTAAAAAAAAAAACAATAAAAATGAAATGAAATCAATGAAAAAAATAATGGACCAAATAACGACCGATCCAGAATTCAATTGGCTAATAAGGACCGGAGTGAACGCTTACAACATCTATTTGACGATGTTCCATTTGATAATGTGCAACACAACCGCCGATATTGATGAGGAAAATTCACGTAAGAAATTTTTGAAAAATTTCAAGAACAAAAAAAAATATTCAATGAATTTTCAATACTTTTCTGCTCGTAGACACAATTTTTTATCCCATGTTGATGGCCGCGATCGATTTGTTGGCGTACTTGAGTATGGATTAACGAGGAAGAAACGTCGAAATTTTTACCTCCTTTATTTTCTCTTTTTGATATTCTCTCGTTTCGGACAGAGGAAAATGGTAGATAATTTTGAGGGATATTGTAAAAAATATTCAAAACTTATATTTTAAGTCGTCTTAGTGAAACATTCTCGATCCAGAATTGTACAATTACACTTACATTGTATATACTCGTAACTAATCATTCTTATAATGCTTAAAAACGGAAGTTTCGGGGTACAAGCGTCTCTTTTCTTTCTCTTCGACCATAAATCATCCAGAAAGTAAAAAATATATTCTTTTTAATCATTCCTACTACGAGCTAGAATAAAATAATAAGTTCATAATAATAGTTCCGCGTATTTTGAAATTAATTTTGAGTAAAAACGTCAAACAAAAAAAATATAAAAAAGTTGATGGACATCCATTTTTTTCTTATCAATCATACAAATTGGAAAAAAAATCAATCAATCTCTCTCTCTCTCGTGCTCTCGAATGAAAAAAAAAAATCATCAACAATTGCGAGTAATTCAGAAATGATTTTCGAATAAAATCAAGTCAACAAAAAATAAAAAAATATATTTTTTTGATAGTTTTCACCAACATAAATGAAATCTATTAGAAATCATTCCACGATTTTGCGTAAAATGGGAAGAAAAAAGAGATAATTTATTAAAACATACATTACGTAACGCACTTATTTCATCGGAAATGGAAGAGAAAGTGCCTGCCCCATTTTTTCGAACGCTATATTTAAAAAAAGCAGCAAGCTGCGTCTCACTCTGAATAAAAAAAAAAGAATTAATGAAAAGATTCGTTTTCATGAGGGACGACGAAGAGGCCAAGATTTTCGACAAGGAAAATCCGTATTTTTTAATTTTCTTGAAATCTCCCGGAACTTTCGCCACCGAGTCGCGATATTTAATTACGTCACAAATGTTTCTTCTGTTTCCTTATCCATTATTTTTTTCTGTTTTTTGTTGTTGTTTTTTTTTTTTTATAATATATACAAAGCCTACGATCTATGTTTTCTCGTAACATAATTTATAGTTCTGTACAGGCGAAGTTCGAGACACTATGGTAAATTAAAAATGTATACGTATTTACAACGATTCTGGCGATTCGAAAAATACTTGAAAACTTTCATCCATCAACGCGAGCGCACGCGCGCGCGCGTGCGATAACAAGAGGAAATTTGAGGCGTAAAAATTCGTTTGGAGAATAATAAAATTTCAACGCTTTCAAAACTCTTCGTACACTTTCGCGCATTTCCTCATTTTTCTTTCTTTAACTACGAATATGGAAGATGATCGAAAATTCGAGTGAAAAGAAAAGAAAAAAAAGAAAAGTGTTGATTTACCACGAGGAAGTTTCCTCTTTCGGGACTCTTATTTTTTCGTCTTTTTTGTTGTAAATACGAGGATAATCGTCCTGATAAGAAACATACTGATGACTCGTTTTGGAACTTTTTTGTTGTCCACCGATCGGAGAATGACTCGGAGAATATTTCATTTCTTGAAGTTCTTGAAGTTCCTTAAGGGACCTCATTACCATTTGTACGTCGTTGTCTTGTTCGCTGGCCTGTTGCTGGACGACTAAATTCGAGACATTCTCTTCGACGATTATATTTTGTTGTTCTTTGCGTTGTTTTTCATTTGTCGAAACTCGCGAAGGTAAATCATCATTTATTATTTGACTGAGAAAATTCGTAGCTGCCATAGTTTCCTCGATTTGTCGCTGTTCCTGTTCTTCCCTAGTTAACGAAGACGTTTGTTGGCTTAACGGAGTCTCAGTTTTCACGCTCGGTAGTACATTTTGCTCCGTTTTTTGTTCCTTTCGCCGTTTTTTCGAATCGTGAGATTTTTTCTCCTCGTGCCATTTGTCACGTTTTTTCTCACGTTTCTCCGTTTTTCTCAACGATTCTGCGCTACTTTCCTCGATTATTCTCTTTTCCGATTTTATTTCAATCCCATCTTGAATTCTTTTCGTCGAACCATTCTTGACAGCACCCACGCAATCGTTTACATTCGTAGTCGTTGTCTCGGAATACGGGGTTATCGAAACTACGTCTTTTTTCATTTCCAAAATAGAAGATTTGCTGCTTTTAGAAAAATCGTTCACCGGTGTTATAGACAAAGAACTGCTCGTCAAATCCATCGGATTGAATTTTTCTGGGACGCTTTTCAATCCCTTATTTTGACCTATCAATTGGCTCGTTGGCACAACCGTTATTTTTGCCATTTCTCCAGTCCCTCGTCCACACGCATTTTCTTGCGTCACCGGACTTGGGCTGTTTTTTTCACGGGATTTCGAACTCATTTTTCTATCTATTTGCTGCGGCTGCGTTGTATCCCCCGGTTTTAAATTCGTCGGAGAGAAATTCAAATTATTTTCACTTGTTAATTTTGACGAATTCGTCCCGGCTATTCCTCCTCCTTCTTGACTCGATGGAACAATCGACATCCCCGGCAACAATTCCTGGCGTACCACGCTATTCGATTGCCCCGACAATGCGTTCAAATTATTCACCACCGTTCCACCCTCTCGCGATTTTTTCTGTTTTCTCTTTTCGCTGCAACATAAACACAAATAGGACACGTCTTGACGGATGAGCATTTTTTGCGTTACGAAAAAAGCAGTTTTTTTGGATCGCTTTCTGTTTTTATCTATTTTTTGTTTTTATTCGATTTTGGAAGGGTTTTTTATTTATTTTTTGAGAGTTCATTTGGATTGCAAAAAACAGTTTGGATTTTTTTCAGGTTTTCGTTTTGGGATTTTTTTTTTCAATTGTATTGAGACGAGATTTCGTCAATAAGGTTATTTATTTGTTTGATTCGTTTGCGAAATTAAAATATACCCATTATTTTTGTGAACAAAATTTCGAAAATAAACGAATTTTCGAAATCCCTTCCCAGTTTTGTTATTGTTTGTTTTCTATTTGAAAGATTCATATTTTTTCGTTTGGATTACAATATAAACATTAAAAAAATTCTGCATAATTAAGAGAAGAATATTTGTTAATAAGCTTACAAAATTTATCATTGTTTTGACCGCAAAAATTACAGTTATGAGCAAATTACTGCGTTATCAAATTTCTTTTTCAATGTTCAATTTTTCGGAGATGAACATTAGGAAATGGAATTGCAAACTTATTTCATAACCGAAAAATCTCCTAAAATTAAAAAAAAAATGTTCATAAAGAGCAATGGAGTGTCAAGGCGATGATGTATTAAGTGTATAATGAAAGAGGTAGTTGCGAGGGAAATTAGAAAAGAAAGCAAAACTATTTGCCAACAGTTTTAATAGTGGTTATAAATTACAAGCTTCTTTTTTCATTTTTATTAGTCTTTTTTTTGTATCGTTATCTCATTCACGGAATGAATAATATATTCAAAATGGTTTTCGTCGATTTTCGAACTGTCGACCGCGTAAGTTTGTATCATTAAAAAAATATTTCCAAATATCGGATACTGAAATTGTCTTTTTTCCTTTTCTTTTTTTACAATTAAATCGCTATTGTAACGCTTTGTAGAGCGTCACACATTTCAATTATCATTATTATTAATCGACGGGTTATCACATAGCGACGATGATGCAATCAACATTTCGCATAAATAATGACAAAAAACAATTGATGAAAAAAAAAAAATCGCGACATTGAGTGTGACAAAAAATGACGAAATTAGCTCGTGCGTGAGGAATGCACAATACAGTCGACTCTCCCATGTGTCAACTCGACGGGACCAAACCCGATCCCTTGTGTCAATTTCTCCTCCATCCCCACTCTTAATACTGCTGATATGAGGGGAACATTGCATGGAAAGAGAGGGAATGCAAAACGAGCGAGAGAGTAAATATTTCACGTTTCGGAGTAGGGGTCGGGGAAGTTGACTCATGGGAACAGATGGAGGACACGAGGGAACGGTTGACACATGGGAACGTGACAGAACGAAGTCGACTGCAAGAAGAAGAGAGAGAGAAAAAAATACACAGATATATAACAAAAATTAGATTAGAAGATAAAATAAAAAAAACTTTTTAAAAGAACAATAAGAAAAATTGAAAATACACTGAAAATAAATATACAATTGTAAAAGAAATGAAGACATAATTGTCGAACTACTTGGTTAATTAACAATAAAAAAACTATTAGTGCTGATGAGGCCCCCAGACGACTTTTGTTTTTTTTTTCGTTTTTTCTTTTTTGTTTTTGGACTAGTTTTTCTGCGCATTTACGAACCATAAACCCATGGTGTGTTGATAAGAATGAAGGCCTGTGTCGTATGCTGCTTATTTACAGAGGCTAAGCTTCAGAATTAGAATTTATTCGAAAGCCGATTATTTGTGAATTCGCAAATGGTTTTTTTTTTTTTTTTTTTTTTTTTTCATTTACTGCCGTGTGAGGGTGTCTTGGGTTTTTCTTGACTACTTACACCGGCTCAGGGTTCGAATACTTCAGTAACGTCTGCAATCGCACCCATCCCCCTGGCCAAAGTGGCAAAACTTTCGATTCCATGTACGTCGCGATGAACGTTTCAATGCTCTCCTTTCTTGGCTTTCGCATTTTGAAATAGTGACGACGCGCACACGCGAGTTCGTAAATCAGCATTCTGTTAAAACACAAAAATCACAATTCGTTAATTTTTTCAAATTATTGAACATTATTCATCCCTTAATTCGTTGTAACGAGTAACTTATATCGATAATCACTTCGATTTCCATTTATATAAATGATTTAGCATTACTAAATCATCTATATTAAATAATCAGTTTGTATCAATAAAGTGAGTTAATGATTATTCATAAAATATGTTATAAAATCACAATCATAAATAAAAATGTGAAAAATATTGTGTTATTTTCCACGCTTACTTTATTTCTGTAGTCCATGGAAATTTTTTTCGTGGAATTTTCGATCTTTCAAAATTTTCAGCGTCACTGCTGTCGACTTCGGCGGGCGAAACTTCCAGACCCCTGAAAAAAAAAAAATTGAAAATGATTCATTCTGTTAAAAGTGAATGTGACGAAAAATTAAGACGAGCAAAATAAGAAAATAAAAATGAAATCGATTTTTATGATGATGTATAATGAACATGATATTCACTTTTTTTTCAATGAGATTTCAATGAATTGGGAAGGAAGGTACAGGATACTGGATATTTTAAGAACGACGTGGAATTTTCGCTACAGCTTGAAGCGTGAATGACAAATAAGAAATTGTCGCAAAAATATGATAAAATGAAAAAAGAAAAAAAAATGTTCTAAAACAAAAAAAAAGATGGAAATAAAAAAATTTCGAAAAAATGAGATGATCTAAAAATAACTGAGAGTCGAAAAAGGTTGCTTTTCGAGCTTACCCACAGTATCGATAAATCTCCCAGTATAAATGAGGGCTAAGAAATAAAGGGATTACGGATGAGTCACCAAAATGAGATCAAAACAGATTATCGATCATTGTCAATACTTATTCAATTAAACGAAAAAATTTCGTTCGTTTTATAAGCGAAAAATGTGAATTTTTTTTTTCAAGTTTCTTGTACTCGGGAATTGGTAAAAAAAAATAAAAAATCGTTATATAACATTTAGGATTTAAAGTTTCTTAAATACTCACTTTTCCTCCGCGACCCTTTGGCATTCTTTTGCGTATCTCTCAACGACTCCTGGCATCATTCCTTCAATTATGGCCTTTAATCTGTAACATTTGGATACTAAAACAGCGCGGGTGATATTCGTGGATTCCACAAAAAAATGTGGGGATTCGAAAAAATCAAAAATATGTGGAAAAGTATTTCTGAATTTCTTTTTTTTTTAAACTATATAAATATGTAAAATCATTTATTTATCACATTTTTCTTGAACGCGTGCAATTTATAAAATAGCCAAAGTTTCAAGAATCTGTATAACATATTTGTAATTAATTTCTTGCAGTTTAATTTAAAAACGGCATTTGTTCTTATTTTTTCATAGAAAAAGAAAAGAAATTCTCTTGTTAAAAAGAAGCATGTTTTTGTACCTGCGAAGCGGTTCCGTCATTCTTCTTTCCGAATCTTGAAGGCAAAGTTTCTTAGCCCTATTCACTAGGGTCGCTTTGCTACATCGAAGAAAAGGCGCAAGATGGCCGTACGTGAGTAAACGAGCCCCAGGCGAATTCATCATACGCAACTTTTCTTCCAACCTGAAAATTTTTCAAATAAAACATTTATAATTAATTGCAATTATATAATGATTATACATTTTTTATTTTCTTTTCAAAATTTAGAAAGTAAAAAAGTAGCAAAATTACTGTTTACATTCCTTTTTTATTCTCTGGTTCAGTAAATGTTTGACATAAAATAAAACAAAATTGTCAATAGTGCAAAATTACATAAAAATGAAAAACTGTAAATTATTCAATTACAAAAAAAAAAAAAAAAATTTTAGTTGAATTAATTGTAAATTAACCTTAAAATCCCAACGCACTTTTCAGCACGAACAAACTCCAACATGGGTCGTTCGTGTCGTTCATTTATTTGAGTAAGTTATAGTGTACGAAAAAATCTAAAAAATATCATGAGTCTTCTTTGGACCCTTAACTGAATGATAAAATTTTTACTGTGCCGAAAAAAAAAATTTTTTAATAATAATTTTTGGTAAAAATCGAACACGTATAAGCGTCCTACGCCGAAAGGCATGGACACGAAAGACCCAACGTTGAGGTTCTAGGGTTAACATATAATTTTGATCCGTAGTAAAAAGTAAGCTACTATTAAAGAAAAAAACAATCAAATGCTTTGAATAAAAAAGAAGAGAAAAGAAAAACGAGTGATAAAAGTCGTGAGTACAGAAAAATTGAATATTTTTCCTGGCAGCTAAAAATGGGTATATTAATAAGACGATCGAAAAACTTTGATTCTCATATTCCAAATATTTGAAGAAAAAAATAGTTTCTTACACAATTAGGATCGAATTGAAATGTTCATCGAAAATTTTGCTTTTTCCTTCGCGATTTTTATCGGCTTGTGACTTGAGTTTATTAATGATATCTTTGACGTCATCAGGTAGAAGTTCAGGTAAGGGAGTGTCCTCTTTGTCGAGATCGTCACACTCGGATTCGGAGCCCGGTAGGAAATGTGATTTGGTGGAGTCGATAGAATCGTGGCTGGACTCGTCCACGACTCTTCCGGCATTGACGACGCTTTCGATGGCGTCGTCGATGTTGCTGTCCTTGCCTACGAGTTTCTTTAGATCAATTTTTTTAACGTCGATTCCGTTGCTCGGGGCTGCTTGTTGTTGTTGTTGTTGTTGCGGTTGTTTTTTCTCCGGTCGTTTGGGCTCGATTTTTTTGTCGAATTTTTTAACGTCGTATTTCTTCTCACCGCCGGTTGACTTGGTTTTGTTCGCGTCGTACTTGGTCCTCTTCTTCTCGTCCTGATCCTCTGTAAGACGTCAACGATCACAGAGTTACAATCATTCCCTCTCCTTTCTCTCTCTTTTTTTTTCTATCCCTCCAACACGCCCCCAAAACTCTCATCTCTCAAATCTGCAAAATTCAGACACCTGATTTCGCTACTTTTTTTTTTTATTGCTCTTTTCCTTTTTTTTGTCATATTGAGATCAGCGAATTACCCGAGGAACATTCGACATCGAGTATTTCGCGCTTGTCATCGCTGACACCTCCACTTTTTCCCACCACCCCGCTGCTGCTCGTCGTCGTCGTTGCCGTCGTCGTCGCCACTGTCACCGTCGTCGTCGTCGTCGTCGTCGGTGTCGTTGGCGTCGTCGGCGTCGTCGTCCCCGTCGTTGTTGCCTCCATCTCCTCGCACTGATTACTCGGATTGTTACTCGAGTTGCACGAATCACCCGCCAATTTTCTTTTTCTCTTCATTACGTTTTCCTGCTGCTGGTTCGATTTCTTTTCACCGTTCTCCTCGGATTTGTGTTTCTACAATATTTTTGTGACATTTTTATTTGCTTATCTCATCGCTATTTTTTCAAATTGTTTTCATCCTTATTTAAACATTCTTTTTTTTTAGTATTCATTGTGATAGTCATTTTTTATCATTTTTAAAAATTAAATTGATACAATAATTTGAATAAAGGTAAATGTGAGTCAATCGTTTGTTTTTGTCAAACTGAAAATTTTGGAAAATATAATAAAGCACCTTTCGAGGTGGATCACCGGAGACGAGATCTTCTTCGTCATCGTCGTCTGAAGAGCTGAGAACACGTTTTTCCATTCGTTGAAGAACACGATTCCCGATTTCCTCCTCATCGTCGACGCTATCCTCGCTGCTTTCCTCCTCCTCATCCTCGATGTTGTTGTTATTGTTGTTGTTATTGTTGAGCCGACTGTGCACGGGGCTGTTCTCATCGGCTGGCTTGAATTCAAGGGGTCCACTGTTGATGTAGAAACCCCCGTAAGCCGTCGTCACCTCACGGGGCACGATCTCGTCGTACTAGAAAAACAATAATCATTGAAAATTAGCAATAAGAATAAACATCGAAAAATAAGAAATTTGGAGGAAAAAAAAGGAAAAAAAAATGTTTGAATTATTATTAATTAGTAACAGTGAAATTAAATTATAAGAATTGGGTCCAAATTTTTAATTAGGAAATTAAATTGTAAGAAAAATTGACGAATTAATAAATAAATTTCATTACGAACGAAAATATTATAATTGAAATTGGACCAAACTAAAAATACAAAATGAAAATAAAAAGACACTTACGGCATCAGTGTTGTCGATGAACGAATCGTTCTCGTCGTATCCAGCACCCAAGTCGACGTAATCGTCGTGCTTATGCCTCTTTCTTCCTGCCGTTGCAGTCCCCTTTTTCAGTAAAATAAAGAAAGTTTTAGATTTTTTATTCTTCAAATAGTAAATTGTTGGTAAAATCATAACGAATCGATCTGAGTTAAACTGAATTTATCAAGCTCAATGATAAAAAGGAATATCCAATCGAATTTTAATGAAAAAAAAGTTTTTTTTTTCTTACGTATTTAGCCTCAAAACGATTTGCCATTTCTCTGAGTTTGTCATCGTCCCCATCCTCGAATGGATCCAACCCGTTTGTTGCATTTTCATCGTGCACTCTTGACTCTTCTTTTCTTCGTTTTTTCTACAAACAAGCCGAAAGACTAAATTTTAGCAATATTTTATTTCATTTCGATATTAAAGAACAAAAAAAAAAAACAATTGACTAATTCGAGAAAACATTTCGCAGAGAAAAATAAATGTATCAATAAGTAGAATTTTGTTTCAGTCTCTCGTTTAATAAAAAAGGTTTGTTTACTTTTTTCGAAATTCGAAAATGAAAAAAATTCTAATAACGCGTAAAAGTACGAAGGTCGGCAAAGCAGATTTCCTCCAGATAAACTGAACACGCGAACGAGTATTGACATTATGCTAAATATGCCTTTCGTATGATTGACGATTCAACTGAACCAGGTTTTCCTGAAATATACATAAAAATATTATAAAAAATAAATAATAATGAGCTACTGTAGCCAAACACGGACGGTAGAACGCACGCGTGTCTTGTTACCACCTTGCAGCCCCCTTGAGACGCGTTTGAGGATCAACCACGTCGCGGTCGCCGTATTTGTTTGTTGGGGGATAAAAAAAGTGGGTTCGATCGTCTGGGAAGATGAGTAGTCTAAAAAGGTCAACATTTCGGATAAAAGTATACAGTATCGGTTCGTAATTTGGTATTTTCGCTGAATGAAATTTTAAGATAAATACGAAAATCTTGTAGTTTTTTTTAATTCTCAATAAAGAAAAATTTCTATAAAATTTTTACGTGAAAAAATGGAGTCTTAATTAGAAAAAACAAATAAATAAAAAGCAGTATGATAGTAAAAAGCAGCCATAACAATAATGACAATAATAATAATAATTGAATATTAGAAAATACAATTGCGAAAAGACGAGACAAGATAAGGTGGGGCTTGAAAAGACGAAAGTAAACCACGAGACATTCGCCGAGATCAATAAACATAAGTGAAAACAACACACGAGGTAAACACCTCTGCCATATGGAGACAATTGCAAAAGAAAACAACAAAAGCCATTTATAGGATTTGACGAATTGAATTCTCTTCTCATCGAACAAAAGGAAAAAGAAATATTTTAACCACGCGTAAATGAAGAAAAACAAAATGTTGATGTAATTTTTTTATATTTAATTTTGTTTTTTCATTCTATGTCGCACTCCATCGCACGAACGAGGTTCGTTCATTAGTTGCTCAGTAAATCCAAATAAACTTCCGGATTTGTAATGTTACTTGATATTAAAGCGATCTATAGGTCGTTCAATCCGTAAAAATATTGCTGTGCATTTTTCTCGGAAATTTGAAACTTTTCTTTTTCTCGAAATATCAAGCAGCTCGGAAAAAAATGGGAATCTGCTTTCCAGCTATCGCCCTCGCAATCACGCATATCCCGAGCAGCTGACGGACGGCTTTAAGATTAAGAAAAAATAAATAATATAATAAATAGTGCATGAAAAAAAACCGCAAAAACGAATACAGATTATTTTCTGTATATCTAAAAAAAAAAAAAATAAAACAAAACAAAGAACAAAAAGTACTAAAAAAAAGCAATTAAAGTTGTAGAAAAATATTCAAAATTACTTTAAATTGTATTTAGATCGAAGCTATCGAAAAATGACCGTGTATCAATCAAAAGTGAAAATAAACTATGAATAAATTAATTTCAAATATGTGGTACATTGATAAATATTACTATTAACCAGTTAACTGGTAGAGGACGCACACGTGCGTCATTTTCCATGCATTTCTACGAACATACCAGTTAACTGGTTAACTATAATAATATAGTAACGAAAATAGTATATTTAAACAGGAAAATAAAGAACAAAATAATTAGATAATTGTTTATCTAGAAAAAATAATAATTCTTTATAGAGAAAAAAAAATGATTTGATTAAAATTAACGAGATTTTGATCGAGGATATCGGTCAAATGAGCGTGTTTAATTAGTAAGATTTCAAAGTGTCGAAACATGTGCTTGCTATAGACGCGCATCGTATGTTCTTGGCTCAACGCGTCCAGGACGCGAATCTCTCGATTTGCGGATCGATCTATTTTGCCCCTTTCCAGATGAACATATGTATATATATAGGTGTATATAATAAAAGGTGAATGCACGGATCTGCCGTCACAGCGCGTGAGAAAGTCGCGTGATCCTTGGGAAGAAAGAAAAACAAAGAAAAAAAGAACGAGAGAAAGAGAAGAGTTCGATCGATTATGATGCGTGCTCTCGAATTCCGCATAATATATACACAGACGCGCGAAAAATACACGTAGGCCACACGAGATGGGGACGCGCGGTATAGGAAAAGTTGAATGTTGAATTCGCCATCTCGTCGCGTCGGAGTAGAAAAAAGGGAGTCAACGAAAAAAAAATAGAGTAAAAAAGAAGAAGGGGAGACCAGTATGAAACAAAGTAATAAAAAAAAAGAAACAAAGAAAATAGACAGTAAAGTACGCGTAAGAGGCAAAAATTTTCTATATATTGTACGATTTGATATTTTTAGTTGCGAAATTTCGCCGTGGGCGCCACTGTCAACCCATTTCGCTTTTTCACCACGAAAATAAACATCAAAGTTCCGTTAATAATTTACCGCGATACTCCACGATAAGAGACATAAAATTCATATTTATTATACATTTATTTATAGACGAATAAAAATAAAAATGGAGACGCGGAAATCAAAGTTTTGTGATAAAATAAAATGTATGCAACGACGCTTGCATTTGCGATACAAATTGTACGAAAAATAATGGTATGTTTACAAAATAAAAAAGAAATCAGTTTCGTTGAAAATAGGAAAAAATTAGTTTTCCGAAAATCGCTAAAATAAATTTAAAACAAAATAAAAAAAAACAATGCGAGAATGCGGTGCAGCTTGAAAACCGGATATCCGGTGCGACCTAGCGGCGATGTATGGAAACAGATTCATGCAAAAAATTCATACAACTTGCGGTGAAGACAATCTCAATTGTCTCGTAAAATACGAGAGGCTGACAAAAAAAATAGGCAAATAAATGAATTAGTCTCAAGTATACATAGGGTTTTGTAAAAATCATAGTTTTTCAAAAAAAGGAAAAGAAATAATTGAGGGAAAAGTTTAATTGAGTCAAAAACTGTCTTGGAAATTCTTGAGATCCTTGTGGAAGAACAGGAGAAGCCAAAATCGTGTCTCGTCGCGTTTCATTGCGCGTACAATAATTTTCTTTTTTCCTTCTTCGTTTTGTCTCTTGCGCAAAGACGAGAGCACATTTTTTACGGTAGCGAAGTATTTTGTAGGAAAAAAACAGTTGTGCGAGGGGGTGAGGGAGAGGAAGGAGAGGGGAAACACGAGGTTTACACAATTGGGTTCTAATCGCAAATTCAACGCGGACTCTCCCTCCCGTCCGACCCGCCCCCTCCAGGCAAAAATCCTATTTTTCACACGAATCCGTTAGCGATCGGAAATTTTCTATTCCCAACAGCCGGTTTGTTATACCGGTATCATTTCTCAAGATGTTACACGAAAAAAATTTCGACGCACTTACGAAAAAAATAAAACTGATTTTATTCGTTTTTTCAAACTTTTTGAGTTTTTTTTTCAAATTAAAAACTTTTTTTGTACACACCTCCGCTGATTTGACGAGCTGAGCGTAATTGAACTCGGAATATGTCTTGTCGTTGGATTCTGGCAGGGCGATCGTAAAGCGGAAGGAGGGCGCGAGCTGTGTGCCCTTTTCCCTCTTCTTTTCCTTCTTCGTTGCGTGCCCCAGGGAATCCGAAAACTCCAGGCACTGCGGGACAACCCGTTTAGGTTCTGACATTCTACATTTGCACGATCTTGACGCTTTTCACGGTTACAAATCCCGATCCAAACCTCCACAACATCGTAACACACGCGATTTTTTTACACTACTCGAGCCTTTTTTTATTCTCTCTTAATCGCGCCCGATCTTTCAGATATATCTATATATACGTATACTTGTAACTATTTCCTTCTTTTATTCCCTTTTTCCACGTCTTTTTCAAACACTGCGAACATCAGCACTCGCACGTCGCCATCTTCGGCACGAGACTACCTCCACTGTTTTTAGAGTGCGCTGCCGATACCACACACACATAAACTCATCCTCACTCTCTCCACACGTTACGACGCTAGCGCCTCTTCCGCAAGTGCATGCGTATGCGCGGCGTGTGGCCTCAACATTTGTGCGGGAATATTTGAATCCCCGTCAAATTTCTTTTACGATGTCGAGAGAATTTCAGAAATTTTTTTTGTTATTCTAAGGATCAATTACACATATATCCATGCTAATAGCTTGATTCTCTTTGAAACTTCAGATTTGTTCGTGTTCTTTTCAACTACGGTAATTCTTTACCCGGGTGTTCCTATTGACTATAAAAAAGTGAGAAATAATTGCAAGAATCACCCGCCGAATTGCATTTCTGGTCCAGAGCACGAAAACCCGAAAAGTGTTTCAACTAAGTTTTTCTCATAGATTTTTTTACTTATTTTTATGACCATTATTAACGAAATAAAGCATCTGTTTTACCATTCGATAATTTTTCACAGAAATACCATTTTTTTCGTCGATTTTCTTTTTTTTCCAGTTTCGTGCGATTTTAAGGTTTATTTCTTATATAACGCGTCAAATATCAATTTTTAACAATATTTACATAAAATTCGTTGTTTTTTAATGAAAAACCATTGAGCAAGTGGTTTTCGAAATTTTTTCGTAAATTTGGGTTTATTGCTTTTTTCTTCGGAATTAGGGAAACTTTGATAAACATCAACAAATCTAAATTATTTGTAAACATAAAAATAGTAAAAAAACATACAGAATCATTGATTCAAATAAAAAGGAAGAAAGGCGGGAGGATAAAATAATGAACAGCTTGATATAATTGCTTGAGTATTATTTCATTTTTACTGCATTTCGATGAAAAAGGACAATTACATTTCACCGAGTATTCCGTCTATAAAATAATATTTCTCTAGCGAATGTCATTCCACTAATTTCACTAAAATATATTTATATATATATATATATCTATATATAACTATATATGTCAGTACGATTTAAAAATACAAATTCGTACATTCGTCTTTTCGAATTAAATGCAATACGGCCATTTCTTTCTGGCTAAAATGTTGTTTCTCAATTCAGCGCCTGTAACGTGAGGATTTTATCAGATAATTATTGTACAATTAGATATTTGAAAAAAATCACTAATATTAAGGGCCGTGAATAATAGGAAAATTCTATGTACAAATATCTCAGAAAACAAGAAAAGAAAAAATATAAAATTGAACGAAAAATAAGAATTAAAAAAAAGCGTAAAAATGGTGAATTTGACGTTATAAAAATACACAGCCCTAACGCGTGCCGATTAATCGTCATAAAAGCGACGAAAATCCTCAGTCGTTCAACACCAAATTTTTATCCTCCGAAACATCATTTTTTTTCGTTATTTTAACTGCTGAAAATTGCTGACCTAATATTTGCATTACTTCCTTGTGTGGAACTCCCTTACGATCCTTCTTCACGCTTGAATAATTTTCCTTGACGAATAACGCAAAACCTGTGGGTTTTTTCGTCATGGGTGTTCTCGTCTCGACCTTACCCGATTTTGTTACTTTGTTTATCAATAACTCGAATTTTCCGTAACAATGACCGCAACGTTTTCTCTCCACGTCCAACGATTTTGAATGACGACCGACGCTGTATCCACATCCGGTACAACGGTAGGTGAATTTTGTCGTTATTTTGTAATCGTGGCAACGCTTTATCTCCGGTAATTCCGGAAATGATTTCATTGCTTTGGAAGCCCTTAAAAAAAAACAGAAATTTCATCAAAAATGGTAAGGGATACAAAAAATCATTAAATCTAAACAAATTTCTATGTGACATTTAATTTTTCTTGTAGTTTTACATTTAAAATACTTTTATTTGCAGAGGAAACCAATAAACAAAATAGAGACATCCGCAATTTAAAAAGCGAAAAACGTAAATTGTGATATATGAAATAAAAGGAATATAAAAAATACACGAAGGAAAAATTGAGATTTTTAAAATGCTAAATAACATTCAAACTGAAGTTTTCGTGAAAGTTTTAAGTTGTTTTTGTCAATTATTTAAAAATATTTTATTGGGACTTACCAGGCTTTCCAAAACGGTCCGTGACCATCCGAAACGTCATTTATTAACCAAGCTGCTGCGTGACACACCTCATGGACGAGGGTATCCCTAAGTCTGTCGGGAGTATCGAGAATCTGAAAACAAAAAAATTGTTGAAAAAAGAAAATGATTGAACTCATTTAAAAATTCAATGGATACAAATAAACATGAATTTTGTTACGTTCATCAAATAACTTTTCATCATCTTTGCAGAAAACTTCAATTTGTGAATTTGTTTTGTCAGTCAATCGAAAATCTTATTTATTTATATTATTTTTATTATCGTATACCTGCTTCGATTGATTTTGTGTTTTTAATTTACATGGGAATAGAATAAATGATTTGTGGTTAAAGATAGAAAATGGAATAAAAAATGATACCTTGGTGGCCAGAACAATTCGTGAAGATCGTGTAACACCACCGAGAGCTTTGACGGACCGTTTGTTATAGCAAAAACCTGCGGTTCCCCGCATTCTAACGTTCCATTCGATCGATAGATCGCTCGGTAATTTATTATCAAAAATTTTATCGTTGTACATCTTGTACAAATATTTGCAAAGTTCTTCCTTCGTGTTTTTGTAATCTTGACGATATTTTTTCGCCTCGGGATGAGCCTCGTTCAAGGGAATCGTCGCGGACAATGATTCGAGAAAACTGCGCCTTGTTTTCATAATTCTAGTACTCGATACGGAAACTGGAATCTTTTGGTTTTTCGTCACGATTTTTGGCGTCTTCGTCGTTATTCTTTTTGGAATATCATAGTCGCTCGCATTTGAATCACTCTCGTCGTCGCTAAACGACAATACTTTTCTATTGTCTATGCGTTTATCGTACTCGTCCGACGTATCCGAATCGCAAATTGCGATTGCTCTAAAATCGTAATTAAATTTTCATTAATTCAAAAAAAAAATCATAGATAAATAATATAATAAAACATTTACGAAATTAGCAATGAACTTTTTTTTTAAATACACGAGTTTGATTTATAAAGTGTGATTTATAAAGACAATAAAATGGAAGAAATGTTTATTTTTCTGTAAATTTTAGAAAATGTGAATATTTTATTAAAAAAATTATTAATGGAATTACCTACGAATTACTGCAATTTTGAAAGAAATTATAATAAATTTATAAATAAAATTATTTATAAGAAACGAGAGGAAGGTTTAAAAATACTAATTTCTTAAGTGTGAACCGGAATTAAAAATTATAATTAAAAACAAAAATCAAACCTTTGTATGTTAAGGGACACCGGCGCAGGTCCGTCATTAATTTTCCGATCGTTCGATATTCGAGGATTCGTCAATGCTGTAAAATACGTTGATTCACCGCTACTTTTCGGTGGCGATTCCGACTCCGACGAAGAATCTTTTATAAAAGTCCATTTACGACGATCTTTCTTTTTATCAGGTTTTTTTGTTGAATTCAAATTCGGCTTCAAATTCTTCATAACTGCGAAATATGAAAATAAAAAAGTAACGATGAAAATTATAAAATTTTTATTTAACGTATTTTTTTTTTCGTCGGGCCAAAACTATAACGAACGAAACTCTTTGAAATTGGTTAAATTTTAGAAAATATTTTAATAAATCATTCACAATGTCTTACAAGTATCAAATCCCTCCTCTGGCGAGTTGCTGTTCGATGAATTCGTCACTTTTCTCAATCTCGGCTTGACTTTTCTGTTTGATTAGAAACATAATCGAAACATTATTATTTTTGAAAAAAGAAGTAGTAAAAGTAGATAAGGATCAGGAATTTTCGAAAACCTAAAAATTCAATGTCATATCTCGGCAGAAAAACAGAACTTTGTGTTCAATATTGAAAAAAAAAATTTGCAAAATCAGGCTCTTCATAAAAATAAAAAATAATGGGCGAACTAAATTTCAAAGTTTTATAAGTTTGCACGCAATGTTCCTTTTTCTTACGAAAAACAGAAAAAAAAAATCGATCGATGGGAGAACGATAAAATTTCAAAACATCGCGGCTTACAATGTAAAATAGGTAAAGTGTGTTTACTCGCCTCTCGGTTTGTACGGCTTTGTCACGAAGTGGGATGTTTTTCTTCCTCGGTTCGGAAGACGGTAGAATTTCATGGGCTTTGGCTCGCCATGTTTTTCCGTACAAATTGTCAAGAATATCCACACAATCCTCAATTTCAAAATTGTTGGCTGATTTTTCATTTTCAAAAATTTTCTTTTTCGTTGCAACGGGAGTCAGCATTTTGATTCCATCCTCGTTTTTCTTGAAGTAAGTATCAATAGGGATCTGTCGTGATTTCGTGGCATTCAAACGATTATTTTGATACGATTTGGCAGAATTGAATTCGTTTTTGTGATTAATTGTCGGTGACTCATTTGTTCGATTTTTTCGTAATTTGTCTCGATTATTCGGAGTCTCGTAATCCATTTCTAAACGTTCGAGGCTAGTGTTTCCTGAGCTCGGACTGTTCTGGTCGCTTGGAGGAATATTACTGAGCGAAGTTTCGCTTTTCGTGTCCGCCGAGTTCGTCAACAGCCAATAAGCGATTTCTCGTTTTTTTCGTTCGCTCATACCACCCGGAGAATCCAAATCAGGATCGAGAAATCTCGTCACATGAGTTTTGTAAGGTTTTGAAAGATCGACCTTCGAACCATGAATTATTTTCTCTTCGGATTCCGAGTCAGTTTCCGCAATTACCTTTGCAGTGTATTTTTTTTTTAAATTCCTTTCATCTTCCTCCTCGCAACTATCCACGTAATCGCTCTCTTCCGAACTTGTTACTTTTTTGTATTCTCTCGGCGATTGATAGATCGCTCTTTTCGATTCAATTATGCGAAGAATTTTTCGAGCGTCTCTTTTCGACAAAGTTTTTGCAGAAATTGGAGTTTTTCGAAAATCTGCAATTTTCCCTGTAGCCTCTTCCAAGTTTTTCAACGATTCTCCATTATTTTCTAAGCATTCGAACTTTTTGTTGCCCTCTTTGATATTTGTCGAACGTTCGTTTTTTTCTTTCAAAATGTTCGAGATTTCGTACCTTTTGCTCGTTTCTTTCAATTTGGAAGAACTTCCGGTATGGTTTTTTCGAAAGTTCGTAAATTCTGGTGTTTGTCGAGAGTCCTCTAATCTCTTGTTTGATTCTTTCAGTCTCGAATGACTGCCTGTTTGATTTTTCGAAAATTCTGGAGTTCTTCGAAAATCTTCGTATCCCTTGTTCGTTTCTTTCAGTTTGGAGAGACTTCCGGTTTCGTTTCTCGTGATTGTTGGAAAGTCTGGAGTTTTTCGCCATTCTCCAATTTTTCGGTCAATTTCGTTTAATTTTTTCAAACTATCTGCCTGATTTTTTGAGTTTCTCGTTAATTCAGGAGTTTTTCGCCATTCCTCAGCTTGCCGATCGATTTCGTTCAATTTTTTTAAACTTCCCGTTTGATTTTTCAAGTTTTTTGTAAAATCCGAAGTTTTTCGTGGATGATCAATTTTTTTTTTGGTATTATCGCGATTTGTAGAACAGTTTTCTTTATCTCTCGAAAAAAAGTTATCTGGATTGTTCCGATAATTATTTTGAAATGGAGAATTTTTCGGTGAATTTTTATCAGCAATATCGAGGCTGCTAAGAGTTTCGATATTACGTTGATTTTCGGTCAAAACGCTTCGTATTTTATTGTAGCTAAAAATCGACTCATCGCTGTCAGGAATTATTTTTTCGTCCTTTAAATTGGGAGATTTTGGTGAATTTTCATCATTAGTACAATTTTGAGAATCCCGTTCGCTCGCAGTCTCGTCCGATGTATACATGCTATATTTTCTCATCGGATATCTCAAGGTCACGTTGTTCGGAGTTTTTTCAAATTGCCACAAGCCTCGATCATTTTTGGCAATATTATCCTCGCTGTTTGGTGACGAAATTTTGGAAATCGAGCTCACGGTTGGCGATTCGCCTTTTTTCAAACTTGTCCATTTGTACTTCGACGAAATGTCTTCGTCGCTCGAATCGCTTATCAAAATTGTTTCCTGCGCTTCTATTCTCATTTTTTCTACATTTCTTTTTACATTTTCTTGAGTATCCTCAACTAGGAAACTGTCAGAGACTCGCAGTTTTATGTTCTGCGACTCTGACAAATCTAAGCTCTCTTTCCCAGAACACGAACCCTCGTACGGTGTCTGTTTTCTTGAATTTTTTTCTACATCATTTTTAGCGGACAGTACCACATGCTTGGTCCTCTTCAATGACAATTCGTACTCTGAAACAAAGGACAGTTTTATCAAGTATTTTTTTATTCAATTCATTTATTGTCATTGTTGTTATTATTTTTAATTATTTCGTAGAAAAACAATTTTTCAAATTTAATTCCATTACCAAATAAATGCGATGCGGGTAAATGAAATGAGTACATTTTTTTAAAATTCATTTATTTATCGATATTATATTATTGTTTGTACTATTTTTTAGCATTTTTGCTCCTGTTCCCAAAAAATACGGTATCAATCGATTCAATTTTTTTTTCTTTTTCAATGATGTTTTGAATTCTTTTCGATTGAATGAAATAGATTTACTACAATTCGTATTGATCAAGAGCCATGGTAGCGGCATGACGCCAAGTATTTAAAAAAAAAAGCAAGTGCGAGCCCTGCCACGCTCTTATATACTCGAATATAACAGTTTTCGGAATTTATTTTTTTTTCAAACCCCTCTTACGGAAGAACGGGTTGAGTAAAAAATCTGATTACAGAGGACTAATATTTTATTTATTTTTCCCTTTCCATTGGTTTTTGTTACAAGTCGATCCGTCCCCTCAGTCCCGAGATATGATAATTTTGTGCATTAAAACCGAATGTTTCGGGATATTTCGTTTCTTGGAGTCAGAAAGGCATAAGTTGCACTTATTTACGTTTGGACATATGTCCTTTGCGAGAAATATTTTATTACTATACTCCAAATTTAACTAATTTTCTTGAAAATTGTTTTTTCAAGTTGTCAAATTTGGTAATCATTTTTGATTCGGTGATTCTTTGGACTATCTTGCTATCTAGTCTAAAATGCAAACAAATTGGAGACATCACTTTTCATGGAATTAGTAAATTTATCGCTATTATTATGATTATTTATTATTCAGGTTATATAATTTTAATATTGTTTTTTCGTTATTCTGTTTAAAATTTTGTTCTAAGATTCATTTTTGTATTTTTTAAACTTATTTCGATGGCAATAGTATTCTCTAGAATTAAAAAAAATATTAGCGTTAAAATCTGTTTATAAAAATTGTTTGTTTTGGGTTATATTTTTGATAAATAAAAGAAATTGTCGTAAAGAAGGAAAATAAGATTTTAGCGTATAATATAGAAGGTAAATAGTCTTTGTAAAATAGCTTCAAAACTCTTGATTAATTGCAGTTAGATCAAAATGTGAGGAAAAAAATGCCATAGAAAAACATGAAAACTCGTTGTTGCAAAATTTTTTTTTTCAAATTCAAAACCGAAGGTCTAACAATTATATTATGTTATTTAGAGTGAATAAAAAAACATTTCAAATATGATTTACTCACTTTTTTTCGATTTAACCTCGAATTGTTGGTTTCTCGTGAAAAGATCCATCTTAAAATGAATCGTGGGGTAAATTGAAGTAAATCTGTAATTTCGTTAATCCGGGGTTCAATTCTCGGCACATAATCCGTGTTTGCCGAGTATAAGACTCGGCAAAGGACTTCGATGTCAACACAAACACTCGTTTTTACACAACTTACGACACCGAAAACTTGAAAGAAATTTAAAACTTTTAAGAACGAAAATTGTCTTAAATTTGAGGTGAATTCACGAGGATAATTTCACATCAATTTTTCGTTAAATTCGGTCGTGTGAGCTTAAAATAATTAAAGAAAAAAGAACGGAACGCGAAACTTGATAATAAAGCGTGAAAAATCATCCGAAGCTCGTCTCGTTTGAGCGTGAATCGAAAGAATCCGTTACAAACACTGAGCAGTGCTGCCAGCAGCGAAAACACTAAACCGGAAGTTCTTCTCCTCGAAACCTCTAGCGGAAACGTCTGGAACCACGACTTTCATGAAATTCATGCTGCTCAATATTAAATTTATTTTTTCCTTTTTAATAATCTTTTGGACCTTGATCAACTTTTAATTGCTTCAAAAATTAATTGCGTATACTGTTACGTTAATTGTTAGGAATTAAATAATTGAGGTTTTTCCATTGTCGAAAAATATCAGCCAACTCAAAATTCCTAAACTGGAAGTTTTCCTCGGCGGGAAATTTTGAATGATATTTATTAATTCCACGTGTCTAAGGAAACAGAATATTTGTAGTTACGTAAAGTTGACCATTCTACTGTAACATATTAAAATTTTTTAATCTGTCATATTGATTCGTGGTCATTTGTTTGAATTTTCACAAACTTCAACAAACTCGAGCAAACGATAACCAATTGATATGACACATTAAACAAAAAAAGCTGGAATTGTATGTTGTTTGAAATTTATTCTTTCATTCTTAGGGCCAGTTGGACCACCGACAGGTGAATTTTACCTGACGATTGTAGCAGTGGGTTCCGGCCTTTTTAAGTATCAGATAAAATTTACTGAGAGATGGAAAAACTAGAATTTTTTTTAGATCTGGAAAAATCATCTTGGGATTTTGTGTTTATTACGAGAAACTTGATTCGTTCCAAAGTGAAGAATAAATGTTTTTAGATTTTAGCATGTCAAAACGGAGTCGGCATGAAAGTTGCCATCTTTGTTAATAAAAATCCTTATAAAAATTGCCAAAAGTAGTAGGGTAGATATATCCCATATCTATCATATACAAAGTATCGATCATGGTTCGCGCCTATATTCAGGCTTTCCGCTCCTTTACAGGTTAATTATATTTTAATAGCTGAAATTTAAGGTTCTAAATCCAAAATTAAATTTTTTTTACATGTAAGTTTCTTAAAATAAGACATTTCATAATTTTCATCGGTCAATTTTTTTCTTGTATGTAGAAGTATGCTCTTCTCAATTCTCATCAAATTTGTTATCATAGTTTTAAAAGTCGTCTTTATCATATAATTACGAACTCAGAAAAAAATTCTGACGTTCGAATGTCTCGAAGTATCTTAATGTAGAAAGTTCCAAAAGAAAGAAGGGAAAGTTGTAATCGATATACGAAAACATATGTACACATATATGAATAAATGTGTAAGCATAAAAATGTCGTCTAGTAAACTGACAATGAATAAATAAATAAATAAACAAGAGGAAACAAAACGCGGGTACATGAAAGAGTTTGTTATATCGTCCGCTTGGCGTCGCGGTGTGTAAAAGTGACGTAACGCGCGTGTGCACAGTGCGCGCCGTTTCGCAGAGTAGACAAGTAGTGTGCCCGGGTGGCCAGCTGAAGCTGAGTGACCTTGCAGTGTTTGTAAACAGACACACGTTGTCGCGGTCATAAGTCTGAAGTGAATTTTCATAAGATCATTTATAAATTTCCACCTTCGTGAGAATTCTCGCGTTTCATTATTCCAACAAGGATTTATAAAAATAAAGTGCGTTTCGGAAAGAAATATAGAAGAAAAAACAAAAATCATGGAGGTAGAACACATGTGTATCGCCGAAAACGAGATGGTGAGTAACCGAAATCTTTTGTTACGGATCGAACGATATAGGTATTCGTATGCTGTATACCTAATATATAAATATATGTATCGTAATGTTTGTGACGCATGGTGCAGCATAAGAAAGCGCGTGAGAGCGAAAAGGTAAAATTTCGAATAATAAAGCCCGAAGACACCATTGTGTACCGTGAAAAAAAAAACAACAATAACAACCATTTTTGATGTCTCACAAAGGCGAAATCACGTTTGAGCAACATGACCTGGTAGCGAATGGTGGGGGTTGGTGTTCGATAAGGGCGTGTTTCTTTTGTTTTTGACGTGTTGCGGAAGGAGAGGGGGCGGGTGGATCTAAAGGACCAGGGCGTGGGAGGGAATTTTCCAGGACGGGGAGTTTAAGAAAGGTAGATGTTTATCCAAAATCCTCACTCTGCGAAGAGTACCGACCCGCCAAGCAGGCGCCTGATGGCGCTGAGAGCGTATGTACAGTCGATTCTCCCACTTGTCAACCCGTCGGGACCAAATAAGTTCCCTTGTGTCAAGTTCTCCTCCATCCCCACTTTTAAGACTGCTGACATCACAGCGTATGCGCAATGCGCAAGGCGTCTGGAATGTTTCGAAAAATGTGTCAGAGTGGGGGGTGGGGAAGTTGACACATGGGAACAGACGGAGTGGACATATGAGAACAGTGGAAACATGGGAACGTGACAAGTGAGGGAATCGACTGTATATAGCGTAATGTAAAGAAAGGTATCGTTCTCGGGGAGACAAGCGAGTATCTTTGCAATAAATATTTACAGCCGGCTCTCCCTTGTGTCACGTCCCGCTGTATCAACCGGTCCCTTATCGTCTGTCCGTTCCCATGAGTCAACTTTTTTATCCCCCAGTCTGAAACGTGAACTGCTTACTCTTTCGCTGATTTTTCATTCCCTCTCTTTCTATGCGATGTTTGTCCTGTATCAGCGGTGTTAAGAGTGGTGATGGAGGAGAAGTTGACCCAAGGGAACTGATTCGCTCCCGTCAAGTTGCTATGTGGAAGAATCGATTGTGTAGTTCTCGTCTAAGTCTCGTGGATAGTAAGGTAGGAACGTTAGGCAGTTGGTAAAGGAGATCCCGAAACTAGGGTAGTGGTGCAAAAGAAGAGATCTTGGTGAGGATACCGAAGTTGAAATTACGTAATGGTTTTGGTTTCGTCATGTTGAGAAATGGGAGCGTCGAGTATAATCTTATCTGGTGAGTACATGGAGGTCACCGCGATTGTGTCGCTGAGCTACAGAGTTTTTGTATTTGTGAAGAGATGGTGCTGCCTGCGCGAAAAAAACAACACCAGATAGCGCGCTGTTTTGTTTTGTACGTCACGTGATGTGTACGCACTTTGGAATTGAATATAAAAGGCGAGATATGACAGTTTTACGGCGCGTTAACGAGCCTTCGTTCATACAACGTCGCGTTATTCTTTTTTCTCTTCGTTGTTTTTTTTTGTTTTGTTTTTATGTTTACGACGTACCGTTAAAGAGTCACGAGTTATAGAGAATATATAATTCGTTACGAGGGAAGAATAGGCTTTTAGTTTGAATTCGCCGGTTGACACGGCCATTTTTACTCACGGCGCGGCAGTATTCAATATTGTTTTTATTATCGGTATCTTTTCCGTGAGTTTTTATTTTTATTTTTAACGCAGTCGTATTTGAAACATGCATGCACGTTGTTGTTTAGTATCACCGACGTGTAAGCTCGTGATACGCGCGTTAAAGACCGTTTTGAACAAACATAACTTGGGGACAAGAATTTGAATTTTAAGCGCGTTGATAAATGGTTTTACGGTTTTTACGTGACGTACGTGTTCTCTACTGTTGCGTTTCTTGCAACGAATGAACATCGATAACGATTCACTCGTGTTGAGAAACGCCGCATGGGGCGCGCGTGGCGTTGAAGCTCGTGTGTACGCGTAATAAATAACAGAGAAAGAGAGAGAAAAGAAAAGACAAGCCCCCACCGAGAGTTCATACGAAAAATAATGCGAACGGTATTTTTTCTATACTCCGACGCAAATATACATGGGTGCACTGAACTATAGATATACTGGAACGCGCACAGCCATATGAAAATTCCTTCTACTCGTCATGCCCAAGAACTGTCGTTTTATCTTTGTTTTGGGATGGACTCTGTCTCTTTCTATTGACCCCCACCGGCACACGTGGTCGTACAGTCCAAAGAAAAGTTTATGACAAAACTTTTTTGCGCACTTGAGGTATATTTCGCGCAGGGCTATACTTTTGACACCGACTGTACCCTAGAGTGTACGAGAGGTGTAGGCCCCCCAGAGACTATCTCTCTCGGCAGGCTTGGTGCGCGTTCCAGTATACTTTTCGGTGCATCGGTGCTTTATTATAACTGCAACATACGTGTATATAAATATATAAATATATTTATTCTTGCATTTACTATTAAATACATTTATATTTATATATTTATACATAAACATAAATATAACGTAAATACGAGTGAATCCTGCGCGTATCTGTTTTCTCCTCTCAAAACGTGAACGCTCCGGGCACCGTAGAAATTAGAGCGGTCCCTGAAGAACAACAGGCTGTGTTTTTTGCCAGTGAACTGCGCAGTTGGTCACGATCGGTCCACGACGTTTGGTACTCGGTAAGTCTCGTAAATTTCGTATTTTTCCGTTTTTATTCGACCACGTCTCTTCTCTCTCGAATCTAAGTTTTGTGTTTACATCAGTCATCATCCCGAGTAAGAGAGAGAGAGCGAGAAACCAAGAGACAGAATACATCTGTTAAAAAGAGGTCGTGCGTGCGGCTTCTTTTTATTTTTTTCTTTCTCTTGCTCTGCTCGCGCGCAACCTCCTCAATTAGACGTTCGAAAATTTGGTGACTCTTGAAATACGTACGCCCCTTTGATATTGCGATCAACTTATAAACACGCGTCGCACGCATCTCCCCGCGTAATTAAAAAAACTTCAATGTAATGATGTGTGTGTATGTTTCTATGTATTATGCAGGGAATATATGCATACATATTGTGTAGGGAAAAGTGCAACCTAACCTCAGCGACGCGTCCTCGAAACACGTCGATCTCAATTTTTAAAACGAACATTTCCAATTTTTTGCGATCTTTCACGAGTAAATTATCGAGTACACATTTATTATAATCTCACCTACAAATTTACGGGTATTTATTGATTACCTTATTTCATCGGTTGTAAAAAATGTTGGTCGTAATAAAATGGATTTATTTACTTGATATTTATTCAATTAATTTTTTTTTTGTTCACTCAACGCTTCTTTATTGTTTATTCCATTGATTGGTCACTTTTTTTGTATATTCGTTTGTTTATACAAATAGTCCCTTTGACAAATCGAACTTTTCACAGATGTGGTGAAAATTTAAAACGAAAACATGCAAAATCGTTTTAATCTATTAATGATTCTTTTTTTTATCAATAAAAAATTGGCTTATAATCATTATATTTGAATTACAAACACAATCAAAGAAAACTTCTGAAGTCTCTAATTGATAAACGTTCAAAAATCGAGGCGCTATTCTAAAGGTATATATAATTATTTTGAAAATAAAAATGTATCAGCGAAAAGATTATTTTATGGAATGAATTTTCCAATCGGTCAAAAACAAACGCCAAAAAGAGTATAGCAAAGAAAGAAGTGTAGAGTAGAGTAGAGTTGTTTATTTATGCACTAGAATGCACGAGTCCTCTGGCATATAACATTTTTATAAAAATTAAACCATTTAAGTAATAACGATTAACCAAAAATAATACAGAATAATACAAAAGAATCTTTAGATACTCAATTTAAACCGAAAATCAATTATTACAAAGAAAATAATAATAAACGCAATATTAAAATAATAACAAATATAATAATAAAATTATACAAAAGAAACTTAAAAGACCCAATATAATTAAAAATCAATAATTAAGGAATTATTAACACCCCAATCTTTTACATTGCCATTTCTAGAAGCATTTCAGCCACGAAACGTTTAAACGTTGGCCTCCCCAAACTCAAACTTAATTGAGGCAACTCATTCCACAACATAACACCCCCTACAGCAAAAGCGCTCCTCTGATAATTTGTACGGAAATTTGACACAACGAGCAACTCAGACCTTCTTTTCAAGAGGGAAAACGGTCAATACTAAATAATGAAAAATTTGGATACCCTGTATAAGAGCGTACGTGCCGCTTATCACACAAATACGAAATCAAACGAAATGCCACGTATTTTCGAATTAGCAAAATTATACGGTCGCACTTCGGAGCAAATCGTACAACCGATAATTACAAAGTTATTTCCCCTCTCCCATTTACCCCTTCCGCAATCGTAAAAAAAGTTTCGCTTTTTTATCGAACCTTGTAATTAAAAAACACTTAAACTGACGTCACGAATCCTCTGGCATAGTGACCATTAAAGAAATATATATATATATATATTTCAGAGTGAAATTAACCATCGAAACAAAAAAAAGAATTAAAATTTCACACAAATATTGCGTTTTAAACTTAATTCCCGTTTTTTAATATGAGATGGCGTAACTAGTATTATTTTCATAAAAGTAACACTAAAACTATACTGTGTTGAAGTATTGGACATACCCTACAATATTCAGTACTTGAGAGCGAATTCACATGTATGTACACACTACTTTTTTTATAATATCGAAAGTGTCAGATTTTGAACCAACGAAACAGCATATGCGGGAAGCTTTGCTTTTTTTTTTTAATTTAAGAAAAAGTGCTGCTGAAAGACATCGCTTGCTTCAAGAAGCTTATGGTGAACATGCTCTAGCTGAGACAATGCGCAGAGATTGGTTTAGACGATTCAAAAGTGGCGTGTTTGATTTCGAATTGTAAAATCTAAGGCCTTAGGCCTCTCTGCCCCTTCCATGTCTGGCAGGTGACGTTCGCGAAGCGAACGCGGAGAAGGGGCAGTTGCCAACGAGTCATGAACGGAGAAACACGTTTCGGCAAACTCAAAAATTCGAAGCTTGATCATTCTGTCTATAAATGATAATTTATCAATTGTTTTATTAATAAAGTTATGTTTGTTTATAATAATCCAAAAGGGGTGTACTCTGTTCATTGCAAAATAGGTGGTCCAAAATTTAAAACTTTTGTCACCATCGTGCGGTCGGTTACAATGCATTTTATTTGTTGAAAGACAAATATTTCGTACCGTACGAAACATGGCGATTTTGGCCTTAAAGATAAAGAACGTCCAGGACAGCCGAAAAATTTGAAGATGAAGAATTTGAGGCCTTACTCAATGAAGATCGATGTCAGACCCTTAAACAATTGTCTGATACATTAAACGTTACTGAAATGGCTGTTAGCAAACGTTTACGTAATCTGGGACTGGTTAAAAAAGCGGAAAATTGGTTACCACATTAATTAAACGAGAGACAACTCGAAAAGCGAAAAACTATTTGTGAATTGCTGCATGAACGATGCGAAAGGAAGCCATTTTTACATCAAATCGTGACTGGCGATGAGAAATGGGTTTATTATGAAAATCCCAAACGAAAAAAAGCATGGGTACTGCCGGGTGAACCAGGTCCATCAACGCCAAAACGCAATATTCATGCTCAAAAGGTGATGCTGTGTGTTCAGTGGGATCAAGAAGGTATGGTGTACCACGAGTTGCTGAAACCGGGTTAAACGATCACAGCTGTTCGCTATAAACAACAATTAATGAAATTAAACCAGAAATTGAGAAAAAAACGACCCGAGTACGCCAAACGTCATAACAAATTAATTTTGCTCCATGACAATGCTCGGTTACATGTAGCAAAAACCGTAAAAAAGTATATAAAGGACATCAACTGAGAAGTTTTACCTCACCCGTCGTATTCACCGAACATAGTACCGTCTGATTATCATTTTTTTCGAGCGATTGAGAATGATTTGTCATCACAGCATTTCAAGTCTTTTGCAGATATAAAAAAATGGATCGCCTCCAAAAACAACGATTTCTATTGGCGTGGAATCCATTTGTTGCGTGAAAGATGGGAAAAGGTCGTAGCTTCCGAAGGACAATAGTTTGAATAAAATAGAATGTACCGTAAGATATAAATAATTTTTTTTTTTTATTGAAAAACAGCGGGAATTAAGTTTAAAACCCAATAATTATTTTTTATACTGCCTAGCCGGATTTAGAAAAATAATATTTGTGTTGAATTTTGAAATTTTGTCCTTGACTGATAACAATATGACGAAAATAAATATAAATTAACAATCAAGAATTTTTTCGGTTTTAGGGATAATCACCCATACGTATAGCATATGTACGTAGGCGAATTACGTTCTCGCAGTTTTTTTATACCACGTACGAGTCTAATCTCACGCAAAAACTTTTCGCGAAGCTTCTGTCACGCCTGACTCATCGCGAATACCGTACGTGACGGCAAACTCCTGAATGCACAGACATTTTTCAATTTTTTGTTCTTTCATGTCGTTTTCCTACCGAGCAAATTAATTCATTAGAGAAAAAGGTTTTGTGCTTCGTGAGCAAACTGGCAATATCGGTTCAATCGAAATCATATATAAAAATGAAAAAATATTTAAAAAATCCAAAATAGTAGTAGAACACCAAAAATGGTCATAAAAAATTCAAAACCCGAATACCCAGAAATGTTAATCTCAAATTTACACACAATTACTATTTTGACGCTGGATAAAAAACCCAAACTGTAAAAGCCCGGTGAGCGGAGCTATAACTTAAAAAGGAAATAATAAAAAAAATTATTTCGAAGATTAACGAAGTACGCAGGATTTTATGATCGGGAAATAGAGGACACTCGTTAATGGTGGGGATATTATTATAGGATACGTGCAGCATGACGTCTCCTGGCACAAAAGTAACGATGCGTGTCTCTCCTCGTTCTCGTTTGACATATACATGTATATTTTTCTTCTTCCACTATAAAAAGAGGAGTCTTGTACGAGTTCTTCTTTTTCCTTGAACTACATTTTCACGTGAGTTACTACAGCGTGCTGCAAAAATTCGCTCCTGCCTCAAATTTATCGGCTCTTAAAATTCTTTTATTTAACATTTTTACATTTTAAATACGTATTTATATTCGAAATTGTCCATTCTTTTTTAAAAAATATATTTTTTCTTAAGTATTAATGAATTTCTTTGTAAAAATTCAATTTCATCGCCAGTTCATGTCGAGTCTACATTATTTACAATTTATTTATTAATTTTAAATAATATTGAAATAATCGACAGTTGCAAATACTTGCATAATTTGTTTTATATTTTTTTCAATTGAATGAGATTTAAATTGAAAATCGCTAAAAATCGAAATTTCAATCTTATAACTATCCATTTATTCACTTTTCATTAAGGAAATTGATTAGAATGATTGAATTGGGACACCCTGTATATAAATATGTGCAAGTTTTTGCAGAATTTAAATCGTCTTGTTCTTGCGTGACTAAAACTCCTTCTAGTTTTCATTCAAAGAGGAAGAGAAAGAAAGAAAGAAAAACAAGTAGCTAGTATTACAATTGTCGCGATTGTTAGCGTTATCGTTCGACCCTTACGACGATTTCCATTATCATTATCGTCCTCGGCTATTCTCCATTTATCCCCTCGTTTCCGGTCTCTATACAGTCCTTTTCCTCGGCAAATACGAGATAAGGATCGTTTATTTACGAAATTAATCTTAAGACAGGGCGGCCCTAAGGGGTTGAGTCGTCTAATTGAGGGCTGCGTTGCTAAGAAAAAAAATAATTGTTTTTAATACCAAGGATCCATTTTCTCTGGTCAGGTATTTTGCACAGTTACGTCTTCATCTGACTTGTTTTCGTTTCAGAAAATCTAATTTGCGTTTTTTCGTCTTTCATCGACACTTATTTATTTTTTAAATGTAGTTAGTTCAGTTAAAATTTTGTTTTCTTTCATTTACTTTCATTTTAAATTAATTCAAATGTTCAATGAATATAGAATTTCCGTATTTAATTATTAGATTGTTCCTGAATTTTTTTTATTCATTCAAGTTGTTTTATTATTAAACAAATGGAGTATATCCTAATTACCATTATGATGAATCAATCTCCGGATAATAAATGAAAAATAATTATAAAATTCTTTAAAAAAACAAAAGAACAAAAAAAATGATAATCGGCCTTATTTTCAGTGGGAAATTGCAATAAATCTTGAACAATAGTCGATCGGAAGTAAAGGTGAAAAAAATGGGTCAAAAGCCCAGGCAAATAAATCACAACACTTTGTTTTTATTTTTTATTTTTTGAAATTTATCGACAGGTGGCTGGATGGGCTAATCCGCATAACAATCGATACATATCGCGTTACGTTTATCAGTATATATGCTCGGGAGTGTAAATTCGCGTATGTATATGTCTCTTGGTTCGTGAAATTTGGATATTGACGTAATCCTTCGGAATGGCGTATTATCGATGCTTACCACTACTGTTTGCACGCTTCAAATTTATGCTTATTATATTGTCAGACAAACAGCGAAAAGCGTGTATTGCCGATTATTAACGGTCTGTATTCCCTTACGATGAGACATTATCTGTCCTCCTCCTTTCTCTCTTTCTCCCTCTATGTCGCCATTTTTCTCCATTTTTCTCCTTTTTTTTCCTCTTCTCTGCACAGTCTCTTCATTTTTATCTCCCTTTTTCTTTCTCTCTTTCTCTTCTTTTCCCGCATTTTTTAAATGCTGACATATAAGATATGCTTCAAGCGATGAAGTTCATATCCGTAAGTTTATTACTACCGTCATTGAAAAATCGACCAAAAGTAATATGGGAGAATATGAAAAATACGTAAGAAACATGTCGTACGAAGAAGTGGAAAAGTATATTGCGTTACCAACCAAGGCAGAAATATGCTGAAGTATCGAGTCAGCTTAAGGTAGAACGGTGAATTTCAGCCACCCAAGATGAAGGGTTGAGAATTTTTGTAGTTGCACATAAATACGGGACGAATTAATATTTGCAACTTGAACACTATTTACAATCTTCTTTGATGGTAATTAATTCGTATACATCGACCAGACATTTATCCCTACGAGCATAGAAAAATCGTATGCACGTTCAGATTTACTGAATTTTTACATTCGGTATTTCCAATGTTTCATAATAAAAAATTGATCACTGTATTCCACGAATATTCTTGAATATAAAAGTGCTTGGGTTTTTGGACGTTACCGTTAAAAATCGACTGAAAAATAAAAAAGTATTCGTTGTAAAATGATTGAGATTTGCATAGGAATGACACGGGAAAGAGCGCGAGAGTACGTTTAGTAACTCTGTATTCGGCGTCTGCTAGCACATGCCTTCAGACGTGACAGTTTTCCAGTTTGATTGTGTTTTTTTTTCCTGTTCTCGAATGTTTTTACCGTATTTGATAAATATCGATAGAATTAACGGTGATAGGTAAACTGGCAAAATTTCTGCCATTGCATAATTCCTTTGTGTAAATACACTGTGTAGGTTGTAAACAAAAGTGACAGTTTCGGGAGACGACAGTAACTGTCATGACGCGTTTTACAATCCACTACGCTCGTCAAATTTCAATTATTAAACATTTTTTGAACAATAAAATCATATTAAAAAATCCATTCTCCGTTATTTATATTTCGAAAATAATAAAATCTACCTTAAGCGAGTTTTAAAGGTGTAAATTGCATGTGTACCAAGTAGTATAAGTTGCGATGTACATATCGGACAAACATGTGCACATTGCATACTGCAAATAGCTAAGAAAGCTAATGAACATCAATCAATCAATCAATCAATTAATCCAACAATCCAACGAACGATCAAATAATTGATCCCCTCCTTTATTTTTATGTAGCCATCTTTTAATTATCTTTTTGTTTTCTTTTCTTTTGTTCTTTATCCTTTTCTTCTATTTTCTATATTTTTTTTCTCTTCGATTCTGTCTCTTTTTTTCTTTTTAATCTTTGCCTCTCTCTCATTTTCATTTTGGCCGTTTTTCTATCTCGTTTTTTCCGCCCTGCGTCTCTCTTGATTCATGATTGTTTCATATGTTCCATGTCGAGACAACGTTTCACCGGTGCCAAATATATACGAGGACATCAATCCTATTACCAATATTTATCGACATATTATAATTACGAGTATTATTATTATTATTATTATTTTACTTCATACATGATTGGCGAGAGTGCTACGTAACTGCGGCCCATGACAATGCGACATTTAATGCTTAATTCTGAAACGTCATTTGGCGATTGGAAAAATAAAAAACCTTATCTCGTTTGTTATTTAAAAAAATTTTTTTAAATACAGATGTTAATCCTCCCTCAATTACATTCAAAAATAATAATTTTGGATCGTTAACGATTTCGCATCCGGTTTAAATTCCGATATAATGTTAAAGTTTGCATCGTTCGAATGCAACGAAATTCCTCATGTTTTTGCAGTAGGCCCCAGACTTAATATGCAGTGTTTAGCTACGATAATTCGTAATTTGTCTTTTGAGTTCTAAAAAGTGAATGTGCAGAAAAAATTTCAGATGATTTGAAAAATTAAAAAAATAGATCGACCGTTTCGTTTTTCCGTATGAAGATTGAGAAGTCAAGTATTTTTAATTGACTTGTCTTCGCCGTTTAAAAACTATCTTTTTAATACTTGGTACGAGGGGCTGCTCACTAGCTAATTCCGTGGCTCGTCGATTTCTAAAAGAAATCGATTTCTTGTGATTTCGATAACGATTTTCCCCTCGACTTGGCGTCAAGAGGCTGCCGAGTCTCTAGATAAACATAAAAATATAAATCAACGTCGTCTTATGGAGAATGTCAACCGGAAGTTGAATGATCATATAGCTTTGTTACTCATGTATCCAACTAAGGTCATTGGAAAATGTAAATTTGGTAGATTAGACAGAATATAATATAAATATTAATATTCGATACAAATCAGAATAGTTGAGGGCATTTTTTAATTTAAGTTATAATTTTAACCCGAGGAGCTGATTGTACCTTCACTGTAAAAAAATTCTGTATTAAAATTAATACACAAGTATGGGAAGTTTTTATGCGGATACCACATATGAAATTTCAGTTACGCTGAGGAAAATCAGGAGACGTGGTATTTTAAAGATACGAGTACTGTTCAATAATATTAATATACTCGTGTGTTTGAAAAATCATACACGTGTAAAAAAATGTTGACTTAGTGCATATTAAAAATATGAAACATTTGGTAATATTAATATCCGGGTACATATTAAAGTCCATGTACCTGCGTAGTGATTTTAATATAAAAATTGGTTATTATATATTTTTGTCTAGTAATTTTCAGATTTAAGATTACTAAATTACCGCATCGTATGGCGTTTTCGTAAGACTTATGCCTATGATATTTCTAAAAATGTATCATACAAGGAATACTGTACATATTAAGAATAATATTCCAGCGTAGTAAAATCTATACCTGTGTATTTGAAATAAATGTAATTTATTACAATTTTCAGGTTCCTGTACTTGGAAAACCTTTGTTAATATTAATATACGAGTGAATATTAAATTTAATAAATCTATCATGAGATTTTAAGGAAAAGTCATTGAATTGATGTACTTTTGTGTTGGATTTTTCAAAGTCCAAAGTCAATATCGTGTGGTCGTTTCATTAATTCAGTTATGACTGCAATCACAGAGTGATATATAGTCATGGCAATCAAGCCAATCAATTGTTGCCGTATAAAATTATAAAATCCAACATACTGTATCAGTGTCGGTTCTGATGTACCATAATTGGTACATGTTTCCTATGGACTCGAGCGACTTGTATATATTCCCGCCCGGAGGACGTTCCGCATATGAGAAAGGTCTCGACGCTCTGCGCCACGCGGCGGTCAGAGGGCCAAGCTCTGAAATATATCTCGCATCTGAAATTCGATATGCGGTAGAGGCATAAAAATTTCATACACTTGTGTATTAATTCTAATATTAATATTTTTTACGGTGAATACATTCGCATATCAATTTTAATACATGGGTTTGTTTTAACAGAGCAGGGTATATGAATTCTTATTTCCATTTTAGCTTCGTATTTTTGAGAGCACGGCTTTGTGGTAAGAAATTACATGTATTGTATTATTAACATTCATGTGTATCTTATTTTTTTGGTCAACTGTCAAGAAAATTCAAAGTTAATTATCAACCAAAAATATGGTTTATTTCAATACATGTTCACAAAATTCTTAAATTTCATTTGAATATTCAACGTTGTGTATATTAAATTTCACATCAGTGACATGAAATTTATATTCATGTTTTAATTTTGGTATACGAGTGCAATAATTTTTATTTCATATATCCACCCGAGAAAAAATAATTATATATAGTCATATCTAATTATATGTGATTGCCCATATATGACCAGATCCGAGAATTGGCCAGGCCTGATCATGTATAATTGGATATAGTCATACATACAGTCATAGCCATTGATATATGAACACATATGATTGTATTTCGCGCCTCTTCCGATAGACCACGATGTAGTTCCCCCCACTATGCCCGAATAACCACACGATTTATAGCCAACTAGGGACTTTTTCGTTGCTAGCTGGCGGCTCCTGTACTTACGTTCATTCTTCTTCTGTGTGCCGAAGAAGTCACACGTACTCCGTAATAATGACGTCTGATACCTCGAGTGATAGTGAAAATAAAGAAAATGTTATCGAGAAACGTTTGAGGAAGCTCGAGAAACTCATTAAAAGGAAAAAGCATAGTAAAAAACGAAAGAGTAGGTATTAATCCCGTATACGTTTTTTCTAGGTTATGTCACCGCGTGGCCACAGCGCCTCAAGGTTTTTCAATTTGTTCTTGGTCGAAATTTTGACGAAATCGACATATTGTCACTCATGTAGGCTCTAACCTACATGAGGAAGAGTTTTACTCGGACACGAGGACCAGTAGAAAACATCGTACTCTGTCAGGCCCTAACTTGTACAGCGCATACGTTCGCTGTGACAGGCTCTAACCTTCACAGCGCGTACATTTTATGTACAAAATTTTATGATTGTGCATCCTCGCCAGGTCGTCGTCGTCGTCGCTCAAGTTCGTCAGAGACGGATCGTGGAAGGAAAAGGAGAAGGTCGGAAAGCTGGTCAGAAAGAGAGGATTCTCGAGAAGACGAAATTGTCAAAATTCATGAACCGACACATGTGGACGTTTCGGCCGGACAGCGAGCGCTCGCGATGGATTCTCAGGTCGCAGCAGCATCAAATTTCACTCCGTGTGATAAGGATGCAGAAATTATCGCTAACCAAACTGCTCCTAGTAATGAAGGGCAAGAAGGTATATCGTCTAACAATTTACCTGAAGGCGATTCAGCGATTGATGCTAATATTCTTGAGCTGATGGGCAAGAGAGTTTTAGAAACTCGAACAATGGGTGACGCAATCCCAACTGAATTGGCAGTAAGGTGGGAGGAAGTCGTCAGAAAAGGTCTTCTCTCCGAGGAACTGTCGTCACTCGTAAAAAAGTATTCACCGCCAAAAAATGCGACATTTATAGATCCGCCGCAAATCAATCCGGAAGTTAATATCTCTCTTTCGGAAACTAACAGAAAGAGAGATGAGAGGATTGTCGCAAAACAAATGAAGATCACCGCATGTCTATCGGCCATTGGTAGAATGTTTCAGGCGGTTCTCTGCGAAAAACAGGAAAAACTAGTTCTCCTGGAACACTTGAGTGACGTCTCTCGCCTCCTGACGGACCTTCAACACGACGAGTCCTCGGTCAGGAAAAATTTGATTCTCGCCAATTTGAACACGCCATTCAAGGAGGTCTTAGCGTCGGCAACGGCGGACGAATATTTGTTCGGCAAGGGTCTAGACGAACAAATCAAGGCTGCGAAGATGCTCGAATCGGCGTCTCGCGAATTGAAGGCGAATCAGTCAACGGTAAATTCTAAGGCGTCAAAAAACGCGAAAGTCCCGCCCCGACGTCAAAATGGATCACAATTCCACAGACCGTCAGAAGCGGGCGGGAGGAAACCGTATACATCGAGGAATCTCAACAACATCTCGAGACAGAGAGACAACCATCGTCGAGAGGTACCCAAGAAGAGACCGGAACATCGTCGTTACAGGAAATAGTAATCCAGCCTGTAAGTAAGATCGCAGGCAGACTACGCCTTTTTGAGAAGGAATGGCGTAAAATAACATCGGACAAGCGCATTTTATCTTGGGTCAAAGGATATAAGATTCCATTCTTATCGATGCCGTACCAGACTTTTGCTCCAAAAGAACGTTTGTGGACGGATAAAGAAAAAATGATAATTTGCGATCTAATAGAAGCTTTACAGAGTAAAGGCGCAATTGAAAAATGTCAAACCAGTGAAGGACAGTTCCTGTCCGATATTTTTGCCGTCCCGAAATCTGATGGGGGTTTTAGATTAGTTTTAAATCTTAAAAGACTCAATGAGTTCGTCGGAACTGAACATTTTAAATTAGAAGATAGAAGAACAGCGATTAATCTAATGAGTGAGGGGTGTTTTTTAGCAACTCTCGACCTAAAAGACGCTTATTACACTATCGCAGTCGCTGAGTCTTATAGGAAATATCTCAGATTTTATTTCGAAGGCGACCTTTTTGAGTTTACGTGCTTACCCTTCGGACTTTCTACGGCACCGTATACTTTTACTAAAATCTTAAAGCCAGTCGTGACCAATTTGAGAGGGAGAGGATTTTCTTCAATTATTTATCTGGATGATCTTTTACTTATAGAAGAATCCTCTTCTCGATGTAAAGAAAATACACGAGCCTCGATATCCTTGCTCGAAAGTTTAGGGTTTGTGATTAATTATAAAAAATCACAATTGATTCCGTCTAACGAGTGCAAATTTTTAGGATTTTGGTTTGACTCTAAGAAAATGTCGATAAAACTACCAGAGGAAAAACAAACAAGAGTAATAAATCTGGCTCAAGGATTGCTCCGTAAAAACAGCGTGAAAATTAGGGAATTTGCGTCCTTCGTCGGGACTGTTGTGTCATGTTGTCCGGCGGTTCCCTATGGATTTGCGCATATTAAAGAATGCGAAAGATCGCAAGTTTCAGCGTTAAGGAAAAATGGAGGGCATTTCAATCAGATTATGTCCTTGTCTTTAGAGATTAAAAAAGATATTAGTTGGTGGATAGAAAAAGTTGTTAATGCTGAGAATTCTATAAGACCTCCGAATTTCGTCATGGAAATTTGGAGTGATGCATCGAATTCAGGTTGGGGAGCGATCTGTGGAACAAAAAAGACTCACGGGTTTTGGAGCTTTAGAGAGAGAGAAAAGCACATCAATTTTTTAGAGTTATCGGCAGCCTTCTTTGGATTAAAATGTTTTGCGAGTCTTTTGCGTGGTTGCGACATATTGTTGAAACTTGATAATACGACCGCGATAGCATATTTAAATCGTATGGGAGGAACTCGTAATCAAGACTTAGCAACATTAGCAAAAGCAGTATGGGATTGGTGTGAGAAACGGCAGTTGAATGTCGTCGCGTCTTTTATTGGTACCAAAGAAAATTTCGAGGCCGACTATCAGTCGAGACAAACTGAAAAGGAATCTGAATATGCGTTAGCAGATTGGGCATTTGACGAGATCGTTAGAACCTTTGGAGATCCCGACATAGATCTTTTCGCATCACGTATCAATGCGAAATGCGACGATTATATTTCTTGGTTATATGATCCAGAATGCATGACCATCGATGCGTTCACTGTCTCGTGGTCTAGGTTTTCATTAGGGTACGCGTTTCCGCCTTTTGCCTTGATATCGAGAGTTTTGAGAAAAATTCGAGATGATAAAGCGTCAGTTATCTTAGTAATACCGGACTGGCCCTCTCAGCCATGGTACCCCAGATTTCGCGAAATGATTTCTGGCCGACCATTAATTTTTCCTCCAAGTAAAGACTTACTTTGTTCTTCTACCAGGGAACCTCATCCGCTGTGGAAGGACCTTTCCCTGGTGGCAGGGAGGTTATAGTGAGAGCATTCCAAGCAAGACATGTCCCAGAAGGAGCACTGGAGTTGATGATATCATCGCTTCGTCCATCTTCGTTAAAACAGTATGACTGCGCTTTGCGAAAGTGGTGGTCGTTTTGTCGAGAAAAAATTATCGACCCCTTCAAACCGCCGACGGAGAAGATTATCGAAATGCTATCCGAACAATTTAAAAAAGGAGCAGCGCATGGATCATTGAACTCCCTTAGGTCAGCGATTTCCTTGATTGTCGGCCCGCACGTGGGACAAGATTTTCGTATTAGACGACTATTTAAAGGAATATCGGAGCTTCGACCATCGAGACCGAAATACGAACATACATGGGACCCCAAAATCGTCCTAGATTATTTCGACAAGCTAGGTGCAAACGAGGAAATTTCTTTGAGGTTATTGTCGGGAAAACTCATTACTCTTTTGGCTCTTATTACGGGACAGCGGATGCAAACTCTCTCACTAATCAAGCTGCAGAATGTGGAAAGAAGTCATGACACAGTGCAAATCAGAATACCAGATTTGATTAAAACGTCTGGTCGTAATCGCTCGCAACCACTGCTGTTGTTACCGAAATATGCTTCGAATGAGAAAATTTGTATCGTGAAAACATTGGATACATATTTACAACGTACAAAGGACTTACGAGAGGAAATTGACTCGTTATTTATCTCGTTAAAAAAGCCAGTTCGAAGAGTTGCTGCTGCAACTTTAGCGAAATGGACAAAAGAGGTTTTGAAAGCCAGTGGCGTGGATACGCAAATATTTACGGCGCATAGTACGCGTCATGCCTCCACCTCAGCCGCAAAACGAAAAGATATTGGAATCGATAGCATCAGGAAGGCAGCAGGCTGGTCGGAAAATTCCCAAACCTTCGCTCGTTTTTATAACTTGCCAGTCTTGCCGAAAAAAGATGCGTTTGCTAACGCTATTTACGAAAATGTTTGAAATAATAGTGGAGTTCACAAATATTCTATTTTGAATTACAAAGAAAGTTCAGTTTATTTTGTCTTATCAAAGAAAGATTGTTTTAATTCAGTTATAAAGTAAGATTGTTTTGTCTTCTACAAAACGTTATGGTGTAAGTTTCTCTAAAATGTAACGTCATTTTACGAACA
Organism: Rhimphoctona megacephalus; assembly: GCA_963989365.1. Taxonomy (NCBI): domain Eukaryota; kingdom Metazoa; phylum Arthropoda; class Insecta; order Hymenoptera; family Ichneumonidae; genus Rhimphoctona; species Rhimphoctona megacephalus. The sequence continues at coordinate 64,127,454 of OZ022414.1, read as the reverse complement.
AGAGTTGCTGAGTACAACCTGGTTTTCGTTGTCGTTGTTCTTTGAATATCTACATCGTGGTCTATCGGAAGAGGCGCGAAATACAATTAGATGATTAAACGAACTTACTTGGAAGTGAAGTTCGATCATAATTGTATGTAGCGCCTCTTCCGATAGACCACATCCCACCCTAAAATCTGCTTAAAAGACAGATCCCTTATCCATTTTAAATGATGAACCCCTTTTACGACAACACTTTGAAAATATGAACGTAAGTACAGGAGCCGCCAGCTAGCAACGAAAAAGTCCCTAGTTGGCTATAAATCGTGTGGTTATTCGGGCATAGTGGGGGGAACTACATCGTGGTCTATCGGAAGAGGCGCTACATACAATTATGATCGAACTTCACTTCCAAGTAAGTTCGTTTAATCATCTAATTATACATGAATGCAATTTTGTAGTGATAAATATATAATGATATACGATCATGTATAAGTAAATGGTTCGAAATTTGACAATATCTTCGAATGTCGAAACTTAGCATTTTTTATTAGATTCTCTTCTCTCCGAATAGAGTAGTGTAAATCGGGATGGATTCGTGTACGTGATCGCTCATTGTAAATAGGGATGGATTTCTGCCGCACTACAAAAATGAAAGTGACGTGACTGTCTCATATATATTTATATCTATTCAGGTATGAGCCCATATCAGTCTGATATGCTCAGATGTAATAATATATTAGTCCATATTTACTCAGGTATGAGCCCACATTAGATATATTGCTCCAGATGTAATTAAATATAAGTCTATATTTATATATATATATAATAGGGTGGTTCAAAAAAAATCGATATTTTTTTTTTTCATTTACCGTGTCCTGAACGTTGATATATCGTGAAACAAAAAGCCTCGCAAAAGGAACGCCCAGTAGCACAAAATTAAAAGGTGGCGCAATCCATTTTTGTGTTTTTTTTTCGCAATTATATGAGAAAAAATCAAGTTTCCGTAGAAAATTAATAACATCAAATATGCATAATTATTAAAAAATATCTGAGTTTTATATCTAATTATATTTGGATGTAGAAGAACCATTGTATGTCTTTAGATATTGAATCCAAGTATTTGTTTGTCGTCCAAAGGGTATTTTCTGTCGCTGTGATTGTGTACCGAGTGTGAAATATGTCGGTGAATATGCATATTCTTCAAATACATTTTCTGTAAATAACAATGAAAAGTATAGAAAGCTTTTTTCGATTTGTTTCAAGTAGATTTGAACAAAAAATATATTTATGTTTGCGTAAAAAATTGATCAATAAAAAAACAATGGTATCGTTGATAAATTTCTCAGGGTATTGAAATGTGTTTGAATCTAAATAAATTGTAGTGTCGAACTTGCCATTATAGCGAACATCATTATAATGAAGATATCTCATATTCTAAAATGAATGATTTCATCAGTATCGCGTAATAACATATAGGAACTAGTATTCTTGCTCAACCTTTTTTTCAACGTGGTCTGCACAAGGAATTATTGAAATCGCGGTACGGCGCTGTATGTTTTGTTCAGGCAGGTCACTTTGTCTTATGAATTAAGCTGCCCCGAATTTGTTACTTTTTAGTAATGGTTTACCTGAAAGCGTGGTTCAATGCTCCGAGTGCTGTAAAAGCTCCGAATCGAGATTTGGAATTCATTAAGGACTTGGTCTTTTATCAAGAAATAGATAAGGAAATATGTCAAGCAGCGGCTACGAAATTTCGTGCTCATTTGTGGTATTTGTCCGAAGAACTTGTTTTGCTGTCTCTCTTTGATGACTCGGTATCATTAGAAATGAAAACAAAAATTATGCAGTCAGCAAAACAAGTTGAAAGTTCAAACCGAAACACGAAAAAAGTTCAAATTACTATGAACGCTTTTCATTCATTGGGTGCAAAAGATCTTAGTGATTTTGCTACAAAACAATCATTTATTTTATTTGATAAATTCGAACTCCCACGTGATTTCCTTGATTTAAACACAAGTCTATGGGCCACCAGTGATTCTTATCAATACTGCCGGACCATATGCAATAATATCAGAGCAATGAATGATGCGGCGGAGCGCGGAGTAGCTTTGATCGAGCAATTTAATGGTTATTTAACAAAAGACGAAACCTAAGTACAATATCTAGTACAAGTTGTCCAGGACCACCGAAAAAAATACCCGTCTTGCGAAAAAAAAAATTATCTGTCAACGATAATGGAAACGGAAGATTAATGTCCGGCCAAAATATTTTTTTTTACCTCCATATTCTTATATGCGAAAAGGAAATATTGTTGAACGGATATGTGTATTTTACATTATTAATTGTCTGTGATAAAACTGATTTTTCTCATCTAATCGTGAAAAAAATACAAAAATGGCTTGCGCCACCTTTTAATTTTGGGCTACAGAGCCTTCCTTGGACAAGGCTTTTTTTTCATGACACATCAGCGTTCGGGACACGGTAAATGAAAAAAAAAAAATATCGATTTTTTTTGAACCACCCTAATATATAAATTCATATTTACTCAGATATGAGGCAATATTTGAGGTATCCGATCACATGTAATCACATGTGGATCTATACATCAAGTGATATCTAATTATTCATTATTATATATAAATATATATAATTATATATGATTCCATATACAATCACATATAATTATATATATTCAGGCAAAATAATTTTTTCCCAGGCAGTTTATAAATTTCATTTGTTGTTGTATGGTAAATCTATTATAAATTTCATATATTTTTTAACAGTGAATTGTTAATTCAACAAAATTCAATTTTGTATGCAACGAATTATCAACGAGCATTTTGAGAGTTCAATGAACCGATGAATGAAAAAAAACGTTTTCATTTTTCTTTCTGAGGAGCGATTTAGAAAAAAATGCAATAACAGACCCGATAGTTTAACCTTGCTGTAGAAAACAATTTGTGGTTTTTGCGTGGCGCGCCTCCCTCTCTTTCTCTCTCTCTCTCGTTTCTCTCTCCACCGCGGTTACCATCGAACGTCATTTCGTTCGTCAGTAACGTCGAGGGATGTAGTTATGGCTCGTGAATAATCAGACTCTGGTGTGCTCTAGTCGGCCATTGCGGGCTTGGGCTCACCGGAAGCTTTACGCCGCTGCCTCGTTCCGCTGTATCACGCGAAAAATACGATCGTGACTGGAAAAAAAATTGACAGACGAAACTCGTTGAGCCGCAGAGAGAGAAAAAGAGAAAAAAAATTGTGAGATTCATGTGCATTGCACGTTTCATCGTCAGCATCCTCGCTCGTTTTGCGAGATGCTTTTGCGACGCCCTTTACCTCTTTCTGTCTCTTTCTCTAGATAGCGCTACTCGAGAATCATTGTTCACTCTCATATAACTGGAATCCACCAAAATGCGTGGCAAAATTCTCGTTCGTATTTCTCTCCCTTTCTGTCTCGCGCTCTCGTCTTCTTGTGTGAGCTTTTATTGTTAAGACTTCTATTCTCGTTTACTTTAACCATCAATGCATCTAAACATCGATGCATAGGGGCTATTGAAAATTAAATGGATCTGCGTTCGAAGAAAACTTTGCTCTTTCTTTTCGAGTAGATTTTTCGAAATTTTTATATATTTGTATTTTAATGTTGAATTGCGAAAAATAATGAGACATTAAAATTAGATTCTATCACTTCATTTTTATATTTTCAATCAAGTCTGACCAATATCTCAATTTTAAATGTTTTATGCAAACATTTATGCGATTATATCGAAATATTCAATCAATATATTGTCATAATTTTTATATAACTCCTCCTCGTTCTAATTATAATTCGTACCTGCCTTTGCGATGATTATTATTATTATTTCGGTCCTCTGAATTATACAAACAAATTTCATGGCACCAAACATATTTAAAAAATGTGACAGTAGTGTGAAATTAATTGGAATTACATTTCATGGAAATTTGTTTTGTATACAAAATTTAATAGAGAGAAATCTCACATGTACAATAAAAGCAATCGTCGATACTGAAAATCACAGGAGCCAGAGAGAAAGAGAGAGAATATTGAATCCTGAATAAATAAACGAATTTACGGGCGTTCGAAATTATACGCGTAAATATTTTATCGTTTGATTGAAGTTCGCATTCAGCGTCTATATCCATCGATTTTAATCCTCCTATTTTGTATTTCGTACGAGATTTACTATTTCAGCTAAATCGTTGTTGGTGGCAAAATATTTTCGTTTTTTTTCTTTTTTAATTTTTTTTTCTTATAATCCGTGTTAAAAAAATCGTCGTTTTTGTTTTTATTTTATTTTTGCTTCCACATAAAACCATTTTTAATTTTTTCAAAAGCTTCACAAATTGCAAACGCGAACAGGGAATTTTAGCCATGGTCCAAAGGTGAATTTTCGATTTTTTATTAGTCTATTTTTCTTAAAGAACAAAGAATCCTGTAGTAAAATGAATAAATGAGTTTACGTTAGTAAAATAGCTGACAGTTTTGGCGCAACGACGAAGAAACGCCTTTGTCAAATTTTCGAAAATTTATCTCTTGTGCGAGTTCGTTTTTGGTCTCTGTACGTTGACGTATAATGGCCCTTTAAACTAAACGTCATCCCGTGGCTTTGAGTGTAATTCAGTTGGGTGCTAACGTCAATATCTACACCGTTTTAATTGCCTCGCGCTTTTGGGAACACCCAGAGCAAAACAAAAAAATCTATGTGCAATTTTTTGGTTTATGCCTTCAGTGCTCTCGTCAAATGCAACACGGAAAAAGAATTGAATGATATATTTATTCTTTTCCCCTGACAATCGGTCGGGTTCTCGTGAAACAGGGTTTTGTTTTTTCTTTTCGATAAAAAGGCGGTCTCAAAAAAAAAAAAAAATTTAACAATCGAGTTTTGGGAAAGAATATAATGGATCGGTAACGAATACGAATATAACTTTTTATTTAATTCAGCAGTTAGCAATTGGATTTGTTTTTCGTCCTTCTATTTTTTTCAATCGAAACCCAAAATAGGGAGTTGGTTTTATTGGATTCGCTAAAATGTGTTGAAAGAAAATAAAATCATTTTCTCTGGATATAGTTTTTTGCGTATTAACGATTAATTTATTCTGATAATTTATAAAGCTGGGACTTGCTGAAAAATTAATTATTAATTGATAGAGTGTTTCGATTGAGCAATGTATTTCCCGACAGTACATTTTGTTAATAGTCTGAAACAATTAACGAACATTGTTAATGATGATAATAATTTATTGAAGAATTTTTTTTTACATTAGCCATTCAATATCTATTATCGAATTTTTTAAATCCACGATTATTCAGCGCTCATTCAATAATTTATGCTGATAATAAATAGTTCCCGTTTTTTTTCTTCTTTGACTAATTAATAAAAGTTAGTACATTTTTCTAATGCAAATTTTTTCGTCGATTGGTCGAACAATTTATTATGATAATGCACTTTAATGAAGATGATTTTGCTTCGGTACTTTTTCTTAATGCAAATGAATGTAGCTCGATTGTAAAATAATTTGACGTAGTATAATTGACACGATGCTCGATTAAAGTAAGGTTGTGAAATTTCATTCGGTTTCATTATCTCGCTGGAAAAGGTTCCACTGGCTGAAGAACGATTTCCTCCTGGTTAACTCTTATAGATATCAACTGGTCTTGGTTAAACCGAGATCGTGCCATTTCTCCTCGAGAAAACTCTTTAATTGCGCCACTTTAACCATCCCTGGAATCCTCTTAACCGCAAGAACGCCCGGTGGTGAACGTTCAACAATTTCTAGACGTCTCGTAAGCTCGCTGAACTGAGTTCAAAAAGATTGGTCGCGATGACCTTTACACCAGAAGCCTAGCACCTGAACAGACCAGAGATCTTTTCAGGTTAATAATATACTCCCCTTTTCACAGAAACTTTATCGTACTTTTAAATTACCCCCATTAATAACTACTTTATTTAGCTTTTCTGGCTCGAAGGTCATCGTGAGCTTTTCATAGAGGTCAATTCTCAAAGGTTATCATAATTCTCAACAAATCCCGAAGTAATTAAAAATGACAATTTGAACACCCCGTATATGTAATTACGTAATAGCGTTAGACTTAGACGTCAGCTTAAAGAAGAGCAAATAAAACTAATATGCAATCAAGAATAAAATAAAGAAACCTCAAAGAAATATTTCAAATTGAGGAAAAATGCCAAAATCTTTCAGGAAGATATTTCACATTGATCCAGCTTCTCAGTTTATCGTGATTGTGTTAAAAATTCTCTGCGGTTCCCAGTGAATGGAGAATTTTCGATACCGCAGGATAGTAAAGTCGAAAAAAACTCAATGATTTTGAGCCCTGAGGGTTTGATGGTGAGAGAGAGAGAGAGAGAGAGAGAGAGAGAGAGAGAGAGAGAGAGAGAGAGAGAGATAGAGAGAAAGATTGACGTTGAGGGGTGGAAAAGAGAATGACAAAACAGAAGGGAAATGGATATGTGCTCGAGAGGAAAAGATAGTACGAGAGAATGTGGTTCGTGTCACGAAAAAAATGGACTAGAGCTTGAGGCGTGCAAAAAAAATTCTCTTCTCTCCCCCACCACCCCCCCCCCCTCCTCGCACGTGAACGTCAGGCAAGAAAGGGGATTCAAGGAGATTTAATACCAGATAGGATTCAGAGAGGACAGGATGGAGGTAAACATCCTCCGTCCGAAGTCTCGTCAAGCAACGCCATCTGGTGGACTAACTCTTCTCTCTTCGCTCTCCCCTTCCCCCCCCCCCGACCTACCCTCTTTCTCCGTTAACGACACCAAACCTACAGGAAAAAAAGGGGTTATGTGTGATGCTTCGGTCCGAGCAGAGCCAAGAGAATTTGTATTTTGTCACCGGTGGCCCGTGAGAGGTTTATGCATAGTTAATAATCAGAGATACCCACCAGAAAAACCCTTCGCCCAACGTGTTAACTTTAAATTTTCAATTTTCCTACTTTCGGTTTATTTACCTCTTTTTTTTTTTATTTTTCTTACGAGCTTTTTTGTCACATCTAAAGTTTTGGGAAAATTCGAATTTGTACGGTAATGCGAATATTTTTCTTTCTCTATTTAAGTTTTTTTAATTACTGGAAGTTCTGGGAAAATCGAGGTGTCGTTAGACACTCAGTTTTCTGTTTTTCAACATTTGGCAATTTAATGAATGTCCACCAGCTTTTTTTTTTTTGATCGGAAAATAATTGAAAAATGTGTCGACCCTTTTCGAGTGAAAGCCCAATTTTGTAAAATAAATATCGGCAATGAAATCCAGTGATTGAACGATTTTTCATGCATTTATGTACCGGGTGTCCTAAGTGTAAAATTTAAAATCTTCAAGAATTCGCATTTAAAAGAAAAAGGGAGAAACAAATACTGTTTAAAGATTGGTATGTTTTCGCTTCTAAAAAAAATTACTGATAAAGGCAATTTCATTTTTTTACTTTCCCACTCGATTTAATACTAGTTATTCTTTAAAATAGTCGATTAATTCAATGTTATTTTCTCAATGAATCAACTTGAGGAGATTTTTTTATAAATTCGACATTTATTGTAATCTAGTTTGATCAAGTTTTTACGACAAATATTTTTTGCAATTCATTCGATAACAAAGGTCTTAACAAAGGTTTTAAAGTTGTGAAAATTTTATAAAAAAATGTTCAAGTTGATATCGTATTAAGATTAACATTGAAATTTGGGACACCCTTTATGTATATGTCAAAACCATCCCTCGTTTTTCCAGTGTCCGGATATTCGTAAATCTCTGATAAACGTAGTGTTGATTTTGTTTTTTGTATCAACGAACGTCCCTTTGACGTGTTTCAGGAGGGCTCTCGCGGCGACCGGAAAGAGGGGGGCAAGCGAGGACGCAAGCCCGGAAGGAAGGCGTCCGACAAGGCGGACATGAGGGCCAAGCTCGGTGAGTGAAAAAAAAAAACAAAATGGAAAATAACCAACCTGTAAAAAATAACGAAAAAACTGTGACCAGTTTCCTGAAAGGAATTTATCTCATTTTCTTCCGAGGACCCTAAATTCCTAACGGAATCCTTTTCGATCTTCCCTTCTGGGATTACCCTGTCTTAACCAAAACATGAATAAAAAGCCTCAATCCCATGATCCAGCAAAAGAAAATACGAATGAAAAAATTGAAAAATGTGACATTTCAAATTTACAGCCTTTAATTTTCTTAAAATAAATAAACATGTTTTTTCAAACATTATTTATTGTTATATGACTTTCTAACAATAAAAGTATCGTAGTATTTTTTTTTTATTCCTGCGTATACCCTCGCGGGTTTTTACGAGCCCATCCAGTCACTCTAACTTCACTAATTTCCAATTTCCTAATTTCCATGTTCCCGAGAGGCCTCCCAAAAGTGTTGCCCACAGCTACTCTTTCCTAATGCACTCCTGTATCGCATTTGCACGAGGGCCAAGGGAAACTGTGGAAAACCCGGCCGATACAGGCGGCTATATATTTACTGAGTTTCAATTGATTAGCGCCACCAGAAACTCAGAAAAATTGCCTCCCGCTCAGCGATTGATGCGCGAAATGGTGCATGGCCAAACGGTTACCCAGCCGAGTAATGGCCTCGCCCGAGGCTGCTTAACTTTTGGAGATCGCCGAAGCCACACACCGATCGCGCACCTATCGCTGTCGGTAAAGTCGAAATGGGATTGGTTTTTTCTTTCAACCAACCATTCGCGCATTTCACGAATGTTTATTTCTTTTCCCAGATGAATATTTATGGGGACCGTATGGTCTAGAAATTTGAAAAAATCGATTTTTTTTTTTTTCGATATGTCGAAAGTATAGTATCTCAAGAATATACTGTGAAATTTTCATGCGGAAATTCTCAATATTACAGCTTCTACAGCCCATAATGCAGGTAGAGAGCGGTCCGCGCGCTCCTAACGGGTCTAGCGCTAACCGGTAACCTAATCGGAGCGCAGCAGCTGTCCCAATCCTTCTCCGAAAATATATACCTGTATATAGTACATACTATATACCTATATATACTTTTCCCTTCCCCGAAATATACCTATTGTCGAACATTTGTGAGGGAAACGGTCATTTCGCTTTCCCCTGACTTGATCAGTACAACGTTACGTTTTGACGAACCAACATCGAAAATTTTGAAATAAAATATCAGAAAATATGGATAGAAAGCAAGGCCGTGACTCTTCTAGACGACCATCTTCTGTAGGTCGCAAAAGATATTTCAAGGGCAATCGATTCACTATCGAAAATACTACTGATTTTACGAGCACGTCTGCGAAAAAATTAAAAGGCAATGAGGAATTGGAAGTAAACGTTAATCCTACTTTCAATTATTGCATCATCGAATTCAGCATGATATTGTTAACGTTGCAACAGTTGTTGAAGTGTAAAGATTGTAACGGTGCGGTCACTTTTAGCAAAAACGGACAACGTGGTCTAGGATTCAAACTCTCTGTGAAGTGTGAGTGTAAAGAAACTTTTATTTTGTCTTCGCCGTTAATTGATAAGGCATTTGAAATCAACCGTCGACTTGTTCTCGCCCTGAGAATGCTTGGAGTAGGATTTGAAGGCTTGAAAAATTTCTGCGGTCTCATGGATCTTGGACAAGGAATTTGTAAGAGTACATATTACGGCATCGTGGACAATATAAAAATTGCAGCTGAAGCCGTCGCGAAAATCGTTTTCCAAAGAGCATTGAAAGAAGAAGTCGAGTTGAATGTAAAAGCTGGGCGTCCCGCGGATGAACTTTCTGTGTCTGGTGATGGATCGTGGGCGAAACGTGGATTCTCATCGCTTCTCGGTATTGCCTCGTACGTATAGGGAAATACAGTAATAAAATTTTAGATGTTGTCGTCAAATGCAGTATATGTCAAGCCTGCTCTCAATGGAAAGGCCAAGAGGATACGATTGAATATGAAGCGTGGTATCGAGAGCATGAAGATCACTGTGACGCAAATCATACCGGAAGTGCTGGCAAAATGGAGGTAGACGGCATCGTGGAAATGTTCAAGAGATCGGAAGAGTTGTACAACGTAAAATACGCGAACTATATCGGAGACGGCGACACGAAAACGTTCAAAGCCTTATTGGACACAAAGCCTTACGGGGATGATTTTTTAGTTTGCAAAAAAGAATGTGTTTTGCATGTTAAAAAACGTTTGTACAAACGTGCTGTTGATGCGAAAAAAAAACATGCACAAATAAAGAAAGCAACAAAGAAATTGACAGAAAAAGAAGAGGGAAAAAAGACACAGCGGAAATCGATAAATAAAACACCGAAGCGTCAACAATTGACGAATAAATTATTGCAAGAGCTGTCAACTTATTACGGTCTAGCAATTAGACGTAATTCAGATTCGACTGAAGGGATGAGAAGTGAAATATGGGCAGCATATTATCACAAAATTTCAACAGATGAAAATCCGCAACACTCGTACTGTCCTCCAGGTTCCGAATCGTGGTGCAAGTGGCGTCAAAGTGAGGCTGCAGGTACTTTAGACACCTACGAGCACCCACCTGCTCTGTGCGATGAAGCACAAGAGATATTAAAACCAATTTATGAAGAATTGACAGCAGAGACTTTATTGGAAAGGTGTATTGGCAGTAATACGCAGAACAATAACGAAAGTTTCAATGCTTGCGTGTGGCACCTTGCGCCGAAACATCTGTTTGCCGGAAAAAAAATCATTGATATTGCCACTCACATTTCCGCTTGCATATTCAATGAAGGATTTGCATCCCTATTGAAAATAATGGAGACCATGGGCATAACAATCGGGCCACAAGCGGAGCAACTAGCGCAAAACCGAGACGAGCTGCGAGTATCGAGCGCCAACCGTAGGAGCACGGACAACTCCAAAGAGGCTCGGACAGCTCGAAGAAATGAAAGGAGTGAGGAAATCTTGAATTATGAACGTTCCGAAGGAATCCTATATGGTGCCGGAATCGCGGATTAACTGTAAGTATTCAAAATTTGCTCAATTTTTGAAAATATCTGTACCTCAAACTTTAAACTCATTTATCTCGAAACGACTTTTTTCGGCACTGCGCAGGTGAAAACAAAAAAACTATTCAACCGAATCACTTGAAATTTGGATATGTTGTTCACAACATGTATGGCTATCGTCGGAACTACAATCATAATTTTATTTAAATAATTTCTTATTGTTTATACTAAAAAACTAGTGAAAAAAAAACCCGATTTTACGAATTTTTTTTCAAAAGCGCGCCATTTTGTCAATTTTTAATTTTTTCGATTTGTTCTAGTCCCGACCATAACTGCACTCTTTCTGATTAAGAATCTTCTTGAATTTTGTGTTTCAGATGAGTAGAAGTCTCGGATCGATCTTCACCGTCCGGGTCGGATTTTTCGAGAGGGTCGTCTTCAATGCCAATTATATGATAATAAACACTGTTTTTAAAATTAAAAAAAAATTTTTTTGTATACTTAATAAAGGTAGTAATAAACCCGAAAAGTTAAAACATCGATTTTTAAATTTTTTATGGCAAAAAAAAAATCGTGAAAATAGGTGAAATTTTCGTGCTCTAGACCATACGGTCCCCTTATGTCGAGGTTTTCTCGACGTCTTGGATATTCGCTCAAGGTTTTTTTTTTACGTTCTGCAGGGCGAAATATTTCATCGTGTTATTTCCTTATTTCTTGCAATGTCGCGAAGAATTTCGGGTCGTATTTCGAATTCTGTGCACTTGTGCGAAGACAGGGGTAGTAAAGCAAAAAATAGATTGCAGAGAGAATTTTTATGTACATAGTGCTAGACTTTCTTTTTTCATATTATTTCTAAAAATATACGAATAAAAAATCTTAAAACAATGGATTTTGAATATTTACTGTTAATCGATTTTGAGCCTCAGTAATTTTAATTAATCAGCTGTCGGATATTCATCTCACGCATCAATTTCTATAGGATCCGAAAAATAAAAATTCTCATTTTATAAAAAAATCATTACAAAGGTAAAAAAGTATGAAAATTATTGCTCTTCGAACAAACCGTTTTTCCAAACTTGTTTTGGTATTCGCGTGTATGAAAAGCAAAAGGGGTAAAAATAAGGGTTGGAAGTATTTGTGTGAAGATTTTACGTACAGGAAATGCCTCGAGGTGTCCTCAATTTCCGTTAAGAGGCAGCGCGTAATCCCGTAAGGGATTCTTCGTTGACTTTGTACAAAAAACTAAAAAATAACAACCCTTCTATTTCAAATGTGCAAATTTCTTTACGTCGCATTTTTTCTCACATTTCTCGTCAAAGATTCATCAGTCCTTCGTTAACTATCTTCGATCTTATTCTATATTTCATATCGTTTGTTTTACAATTTCTTTATAAATTTTTTAAATACTTATCGTCGAGTCGCTGCTGTGCCTTTTGATTAAAATTTATTTTATCTTAATTAATTTTATTTCTTTATATTCTAATGTAAGTCGTTCTTTTTTTTTTTTTAAATGTTTTCACTCATCGTTTCTATGTGTTCAAATTTTTATTCGACTTTTTGACCTACTTTGTTTGAGTTTTGATGCCCAATTTCAATTCTAAATCCGTGGATGAAAGATTTTTCGGATAAATTTTTTTTTTAAATAATAACATTTTTTGTTTTTAAAGAACGGAGTCGTCAGAGTGCGAGGGAGTGTCGCGCTAGGAAGAAGCTCCGATACCAGTATCTGGAGGAACTCGTGGCCGATCGTGAAAAAGCTGTTCTCGCACTGCGAAAAGAGCTCGATATGGTGAGTTTAAATTTTTATTTTAACACAAAAAATAACCTTTTTTAATCACGCGAATAAATATTAATAATTGATAATGAGGGAAAAAATTGACAATAAAAGTAAGCAATTTTTTTTTCTAACACGAAAATTTACTGATTTAATTAACATAATTATTTGATATTTGCATTTTAAAATTATTCCTACAGACCAGTCCTTGCCCTGCTTGAAATTCGCTTACGCAACAAGATGTTTTTATATTTTTCGGCGCATCCCTATTTACCTGGAGCGTAAACAAAACCAAACATTTTCTCTCGTCCTCGAAAAACAAAAGCGACCATAGAATATTCACCAACGGCGAGTAGAATTTTTCAAATAGTAAAAAAAATCAAAGTAAAAAGAAAAGCCAAACAAAGCTTCATTATATCGCCCGACTCTTTGTTTATTGATCTGTGAATATGCGGATCTGACAACGTGTGAATTTGTTGTTGTTTTGACATTTACAATTTTCCCTCGAGGAACGAAAGAATTGTAAACCTAGCGATTTTTTTTGTGCGCTTTTTTGCCGACGTATGGCGGTGTTCAAATTTTACTTTCGCTCTTTCGAATTTTTATTGCCATTTTCACTATTTTTGAAAAAAGAAGTTTAAAATTTTTATCAGAATGTAACACTCGGTAAGCTGCAAATTTATTTTTGCAACTCAAAAGCAGAATGAAGAACATTTATTGGTACTGGAAAAAATTCGAAAAATGATAAATTGTACCTTGGATATAACGGATAAGAAAGAAGACGACGAAAATGGAAGAGAAGAACAAAATCCTGTGAAAAAATCTGTCATTGACTTTTCGAGAATCCAATCACAATCGAGTATGCCAAATCTAATTTTCCTCTTAATCCTAAATTATCATTTTTTTAATCCAATTTTTACCGACTAATAAAAAACCAGAAAAAAATGTTCTAATCATTAAACATATTTCGATCATTTTTTTCCCCAACAATTTTCTGGTATTTTTTTAAACGCATTATCGTATGAAACAGGCAGGGATACAACTCTATTCTTTATATCTCTATTCTTAAATAACTCTATGCTGCACATCTCTATTCCTCTACATCTCTATTCTTAAATATCTCTATTCTGAATAATTCTGTGGTTAATTAAACTGTATTCGTAAATAACTCTATTCTTAAATATCTCTATGCGTAATTATCTCTATTCCTGAACATCTCTATGCTTAAATATCTCTATTCGTAAATATCTCTTATCTCCTACATCTCTATTCTTATATATCTCTATTCTTAAATATGGTTAAAGACAACTCTATTCTGATACATCTCTATTCCAACTCATCTCCATTCCAAGACATCTCTATGCTTGATAAAAATAATTGACAATCAAGCTGTATTTTATGATAAATTATCGGCGGTCGAAATAGTAGAGCGAATAAAATTTTATGGGCTGATCGAATAAGAAATTGAACTCTCAGATCTTGGCATAACTATTACATGTTTTTGTAAAATTTAAATTATTTAATTGAATATTATTATGTATTTTAATGATCATAGCAATTGCATTTGAAGAGACAGAATCAATGTTTCGGCGGTATTTTGACCTGTTCATACAATCATAGAATCATAGCGTGGTGTACAAAATCTCGAGTATCGATACTCACCACGCTATGATTCTATGATTGTATGAACAGGTCAAAATACCGCCGAAACATTGATTCTGTCTCTTCAAATGCAATTGCTATGATAATTAAAATACATAATAATATTCAATTAAATAATTTAAATTTTACAAAAACATGTAATAGTTATGCCAAGATCTGAGAGTTCAATTTCTTAGTCGATCAGCCTATAAAATTTTATTCGCTCTACTATTTCGACCGCCGATAATTTATCATAATATACAGCTTGATTGTCAATTATTTTTATCAAGCATAGAGATGTCTTGGAATGGAGATGAGTTGGAATAGAGATGTATCAGAATAGAGTTGTCTTTAACCATATTTAAGAATAGAGATATATAAGAATAGAGATGTAGGAGATAAGAGATATTTACGAATAGAGATATTTAAGGATGTTGAGTCCCTATGAAACTTATTAATGTTAATAGTTCAATAAATAGCTTCTTAATCATTGTGAAATTTTGACACGACCTCCTGGATACTTCATGTAAAAACATACCAAATTTTCAGAATTCTATCATCATTACTTCAACCTCCTTAAGGGTTGAAATAAAAAATGATGATAAAATTCTGAAAATTTGATATGTTTTCATATGAAATATTCAAGAGGTCGTGTCAAAATTTCAAGACGATTAAGAAGCTCGTTATTAAAAAATTAACATTTTGTTAAGAACAATTTTTTAAACCAATAAACAAAAATATTTATCAATAAACTTCGTTTGGTTTCCGTTGCTTTCAGTATATTGTAAATATTAAAAAATTGGGAGGTCGAAAACAAAAAATTATCGCAAAGTTATACCAGTTTCCATAAAACTACATTTAATTTGTTTTTCGTTGTTAATGTTAATTGTCCAATAACGAGCTTCTTAAACGTCGTAAAATTTTTACACGATCTCTTAAATAGTTAACACAAAAACATACCAAATTTTCAGATTTATATCATCATTTGCGTTTAGGGACTCAACATCCTTAAGCATAGAGATGTTCAGGAATAGAGATAATTAGGCATAGAGATATTTAAGAATAGAGTTATTTACGAATACAGTTTAATTAACCACAGAGTTATTCAGAATAGAGATATTTAAGAATAGAGATGTAGAGGAATAGAGATGTGCAGCATAGAGTTATTTAAGAATAGAGATATAAAGAATAGAGTTGTATCCCTGCCTATGAAACAAAATTTGAAAATATTGCGAATTATAATTTTTTTATTTTTCATTTCTTCATCGACATTTTCAGTATCGTTCGTGGGGCATGGAATTGGACAATGGTCGTGTGCCTGAGGGTATCCAAGCAATGCTGGAAGAGCTCGGGACCCTGAAAGTCGAGAAAAACAACAACTGACCAACAAGGACGGGCGTGACTACCCTCTCGAAGAGAAAACGAACGAAGAAAAAAACGGAGGCGAGCGAGAAAAAAGTTTGCGCGAATTAATAAGGATTTTGATATATATACAGATCTATTCATATATATATATATATATATATATATATATATGTATATATATATATATATTTGTTGGGAACAGAGGTTTTTGCTGGCGCTAATTTGCTAAGAAATTTACGAGGGCCGACGAGCTTTTTTCTTTTTTTTATTCATCTTAGACTTTTTTCTTTTCCAGTCTTCGTAAATATTCATTTTTTGAATTTTTAATTGTCAAATCTTTCCTCAATCTTATTTATTTTTTTGGTTTTACGGCAATTTTTAAATTTTTTTAAACGTCCATCCCATTGATTTTCTTCTCTTCTTAATTTTTTCCCCAATTTTCATTCCGAGCTATATTTATTCACCGCTGAATTTTTTTTTTCCATTCTCAATATCAATCTGATTGATTTCTCGTCCTATTTTTGGATTTTATTTTAAACTTTTTTACAATTTCCGAACGATTTATTTCACCTCATTTTTATTGTATTTTATTTTACTGGAAGCCATTTTTTTATTTTTCGATCTCCAACCGTTTGAAATTTCTTTCTTTTTTATGTGTTAATTTTATTTTTATTTCTTTATTATTTCGTGTTATTTTCATTTTATTCTGTAATTTTTTTCTCTTCAATATCCTTCTGGGGTTTATCAATTCATTTTTTTCCTGTCGATAGAAAATATCGAAAAAACAAAATGATATTTCTTTAATTCCGAGAAAAAATAACCAAGATCTTCGTTGCATATCACACAATTTATTTTTATTATTATTATTAATTAATTAATTAATTATTATTATTATTGATTTCTTACATTATCTTTTAGCTCACGTTTACGCTTTCCATGTAAATACAGTTTTAATGAGTGCGCAGTAAAAATATTTACGATAGAGCGGAATCGAAAAAAATTGAAAAAATTTTTAAAAATGGAAAAAACAAAGATATGTAAAGAAACACAACTGAAAATTTTACCCTCGTTTCGACGTTGAGTAGAAACGAAAATAGGAGAAAAAAAAGAGTAAAAAATGTACCTGAATCTTCCAAGCCTCCGAACCGGAAGACAGTTCGGCAGGAACGTCGAATAATTTTTTTTTTTTTTTGTAATCCGAGAAACCCACGTGTAATTATTTTTCATCGAAAAATAGAGATAATCAACCATTGTGTATTAGTAGAATAAAGAGTCATTTAGTTTTCGTTTGCATTTTTTTTCCTTTCTCTTCTCTTCTTTAGTCTTCGATATCCTCTCAAAAAGTTATAAGAGACCTCTCCTTTCCCCTTACAAAAATTATGTTACTAATTCAAGTAGTACAAAAAGATAACAATTGAATCCTTGCAAAAAGTTCAGTTGGGACTTTATAAAAAGTTACTAAATAAATTGAGATCAATTATTATGTTTTATGGAATCTCCAAAAAAAGGTTGAAATACATTATATTTTCTAATTAACGTCTTATAACACCAAATTGTTCCATGAACATTGGGGAACGCACATTAGATAAATCTAGTAAACAGTAAGCTCCACAAAATAAGAGAAAAATTAATGGAGAGGGCACCATACACGAGGAGAAGTCACAAAGATTAGTCCATGCACACGCAATGTGAAAAATCTCCCAGTTTATTGAATTAAATTCGTTAAGACTCGACTTGGGACTTCCACCTGAATTATAAATGTGCCTTTAACCGCAAGAAAAATTGCATAAAAAACAATCAGAATTTCTAAAAAGATTGTGATATGCATAAAAAGATCTGAAGAAAAAAGTAATATCGTTGTCGATAAAAACGACGCAACTATGACGCGACTTCAAATAAAAGTTGAAAAAAATGATTGTAAGGTTCTAAAGCACAAGAATTTTAAAGTATATAATAAAGTTTAGTTTGATTAGTAACAACAATTTGATAGTAATAATAATAATGATAGAAATTTAATCTTGACCTCATAACGACAGCTCCTAGTGAATATTTCACTATATAGAGATCGTCGAAGATCGCTACACACGTTCGGAAATACGTTCCAATTCCTTCGTATGTCATGTGAGAGGCAAAGGAAAAAAAGAAAGAATACAGCGTACACTCGAGTATCTTTGCCGTTTGAAATAGCATCGTTATCCTTTGTCCCGCATAGTTTCGAAGTACCCTTGGCCTCGATTTTCTCAAAAGTTCAATGCATTCTTAAAATTTCTATGGCCATATTACACACATACGTGGCAGCCTGCAACTCGTGTAATCCTGTGATAAAATAATTACAGCAGGGTTACATTTCTCTTGTGAAATGTTTCATATTTATCTTTCATTTTCTTTCATTAACGAGATCAATCGAACAAAAACTTGAATTCCCCGAATTAATTTTTTTTTGCGAATTTTATTTCAAAGCCTTTGTAATTTTTGCGGTTCGTATTCGATTGAGCTCAGATTTATTTGAACTTTTTTTTTATACACTAAAAAAAAGTAAATCGAACAAAAAAACTTTTTTCGATTTTTATTGCAGCGTCCCTAATTTTTGCGGTTGAACAATTTTTTTTTCATCAAAAAAAAGAACAATTCCCATTTCCGGCTCAAAAATAACGTGAATTTTATATTCCACTTGTTTTATTCATATTTTTAGTTTCTCATAGTAACAATAATGATAAAATATATTTTTTTAGAAAATATATTCGGTTTTAAACTTAATTCCCGTTGTTTTATATGAGATGGGGTAACTGTATTATTTTCATAGAAGTAACATTAAAACTACACTGTGTTGAAGTATTGGACGTAACCTGTAGTATTCGGTATTCGAGAGTGAATTCATTTGTACATACTACTTTTTTTATAATATCGAAAATGTCAGGTTTTGAACCAACGAAACAGCATATGCGGGAAGCTGTTTTTTTGCTTTAATTTAAAAAAAAGTGCTGCTAAAAGTCATCGCTTGCTTCAAGAAGTTTATGATGAACATGCTCTATCTGAGACAACGCGCAGAGATTAGTTTAGACGATTCAAAAGTGGCGATTTTGACCTTAAAGATGAAGAACGTCCAGGACAGCCGAAAAAATTTGAAGATGAAGGATTGGAGGCCTTACTCAATGAAGATCGATGTCAGACCCTTAAAGAATAGTCTGATACATTAAGGGGCCAGTCCACTTTGAGAATTTCAAAAAATCAATTTTTTTTTACTGTTTTCGAAAGTGCATAGATTCAGAAATATTGTGTCAAAATTTGATGAAAATCTGAGCTCTAAGTATTTTTTTTTTTTTACCTGAACGTCAGGACCTCATTTCGTCTACCTGAGCGTATAGCGCATATGAATAAATTGGAGTGTGTTTTATATGTGGCCAAACGCGTTTTCAAACGTGCAAATGAAGCAAGAAAATCTTTGATCCAGAAGAAAAAAGCTCTAAAGGAAGCAGAAGAGGAAAAAATCGCATCGAAAAACGTTACACCGAAAAAAGCCACACCGAAAAAAACCGCACCAAAAAAAATTGTAGTTGTGAAGAAAAAAACGGCTACCGTAAAAAAAGTGTCAAAAGCAAAAACACAAACTGACGATCAAGTTGATGAAACAGTTGTCTGAAAATTACGGCTTAGCTATTCGAAGGAATTTGAATTCTATTGAAGGTATGCGCAAAGAAATATGGGCAGGGTATTACCACAAAATTTCGACCGATGTCAAGTCGCAACATCACAACTGCTCGATAGAATGGTGCAAGTACCTCAAAGCTAAGGCACTTCAGCAACATTACAAACATCCTCTTGCTCTTTCTGAGGAAGTACAGGAAGTTTTAAAACCTATTTACGAGGATCTCACCAAAACAGAACTGCTCGAAAGGTGTCTAGGTGGCCATACGCAAAACAATAATGAAAGTTTTAACAACTGCGTATGGAATATGGCACCTAAACACATGTTCAACGGCAAAAAAATCGTAGACATTGCCTGCAAAGTTTCCGCGTGTGTCTTTAATAAAGGATTTCGTCTAGTGCTTAAAATAATGGAAATAATGGGCGTCAAACTCGACCCGATCGCCATCGGATTCGTCGACAATCGCGATGACGAACGTGTTCGCTCTGCAAACCGCCGCAGTTCTGAGTGCTGAAAAGAGACCAGAACCAAACGAAAGCAAGCAAGACTTGAAGAAATCGACGATGATGAGCAATCAGAAGGGATTTTGTACGGTGCAGGAATTGCCGATTAAGTATAGGTAAGAATTTTTCATTGTATAAACTTCAAACACGTTTTTCTCGAAACAACGTTTTCAAAATCTAGCTCCATCCTATCTCTAAAACTAATGAACCGATTCTCTTGAAATTTGAACCACATATTGTAAACATGATTCGCAACAAGATGATCCTCGATGGTTTTAAAATTTTGATTTTTACTCTTTTTTTGGTGAAAAACTTCGAAAAAAACGCGTTTTTTTTTACTTTTCTCGTTTTTCATCTGCCATTTTTTTATTTTTCTGATAAAACTTTATATCCGAGGGTCATTTTGTAGCTGGTATCATACTGAATCTAATGGACTTCGATTTTATTGTTTCAGACAAGCCGTTGCCGAGTTGTGATGGAGCTACCTAGCCCACCTATTTTTGAGGCGGTACGTTAAACTATAGTTTTTGTACTTAAAAATGAATAAAAATGAATTAATTTTTTTTTTATGTATTTCAAGACTTTATTTATCCTCAAAAAAAAATCCTCAAAAAAAATCGCGAAAATAGCCTTTTTTTCGTGGCTCCAAAGTGAAGTGGCCCCTTAAACGTTACTGAAATGGCTGTTAGCAAACATTTACATAATCTTGGACTGGTTCAAAAAGCGGAAAATTGGTTACCACATTAATTAAACGAGAGACAACTCGAAAAGCGAAAAACGATTTGTGAATTGCTACTTGAATGATGCGAAAGGAAGTCATTTTTACATCGAATCGTGACTGGCGATGAGAAATTGGTTTATTATGAAAATTCCAATCGAAAAAAAGCATGGGTATTGCCAGGTGAACCAGGTTCATCAACGCCAAAACGCAATATTCATGCTCAAAAGGTGATGCTGTGTGTTCAGTGGGATCAAGAAGGTATGGTGTACCACGAGTTGCTGAAACCGGGTTAAACGATCACAGCTGTTCGCTATAAACAACAATTAATTAAACTAAACCAGAAATTGAGAAAAAAACGGCCTGAGTACGCCAAACGTCGTAACAAATTAATTTTGCTCCATGACAATGTTCGGTCATATGTAGCAAAAACCATAAAAAAGTATATAAAGGACATGAACTGAGAAGTCTTACCTCACCCGTCGTATTCACCGGACATAGCATCGTCTGATTATCGTTTGTTTCGAGCGATTGAAAATGATTTGTCATCACAGCATTTCAAGTCTTTTGAAGATATAAAAAAATGGATCGCCTCCAAAAACAACGATTTCTATTGGCGTGGAATCCATTTGTTGTGTGAAAGATGGGAAAAGGTCGTAGCTTCCAAAGGATAATAGTTTGAATAAAATAGAATGTACCGTAAGATATAAATAATTTTTTTTTTTTATTGAAAAACAGCGGGAATTAAGTTTAAAACCCAATATATTGATCGAGTAGCTATTTATTTATGACCTTTGAATAAAATTGAATGAGACTTATCGGGAAGAAGAAAAAATAGTTGGATGAAAAAAATTAACAAAAGTGTGTTTAGTTAATGTGGGGATATTTTTTTTCACGAGTCAAGCGCGTGTACAGAGAGCCAGGAACGTTAAACAACATTGTGGCGTAATCTAGTGTAAATACACACATAGCGCGAGAGAGAAAGAGAGAGAGAGAGAGAGAGAGAGAGAGAGAAGAGAGAGAAAGAGAGAAGGTGATATAGGATTTAAGCGTGAAGAAAGAAGAAGCGTCGACGGCGTCGACGCAACTCAGCGTTAAAGCTTTAACCCTGTGCACAATTGCGCTCCCTTTCACACAGTCTCGGCTCCAGTACCGTGAGAGCTTACACATCCTTGTACGCGTTTTCTGGTTCAACCTCTCCGGAGATAACGACTTGCTGCTCTGACTGTCGCTTTACCTCTTTTTCTCTTTTCTTCTTTTTTTTCTATTATTTATTCTCTTTGTTTTATTCTTCATTTTTATTTTGATTTTGTTTATTTGATTTTGGATTTTTCATTTTTGTTGTTATTTCAGTTATTCAATTTTTTATCACTGTTAATTAATATTGGAGATTAAGGGTTTTTCATCCTATGGAAATTTTTCTTGTTTATCGTAATAAAAAATTGAATGAATATTGTATGCAATTGTTTTCTTTTCGTAGGATTACGATTTACAGAATTATTCGTAGTACTGCAATGATATTTTTAACGTGAGACTGAAATATAGAGTTAAGGGTGGATTTTGCAGGAAAGGATGTTATATCCAAGCAGGGGATCAACCCTTAGTTCCAAGAGGCCAAGAGCTTGGATAAAAAATGATCTCTCGTTCTCACTTCTACTTCATCGATTCTCCAGTAACCTCGAGATCGTAAATCCCGACTTTGGAAACTTCTTTTTTCCCTTCTATTACTTTCACCAGGCTAGCTTTATATGTCGTGCCTTAAATTTTAACCTCTACGAGGTTTCCTTCGACATGAGGATTAAAACAATGCTTAAATAAAATTCCATTATTTAATATGTTAACTCCAAAGTAAATCAATTTCCGTGAAAGTGAAATTCGAATTCACGAATTATAACATTATACATTATTTTTATTAAAATTTCGTTGTTTACAATAAAATTGTTGTATGTTTCAAAATGGGTTTACGGAAAATAATTTCATCTCTATGTTCATCAATATTATGTTTTAATATTGGTGGTTGAAAAAATCGTAATATCATGTGACAGAGAAATAACTAGTGATTTGGAAAACTGTATACTATTTTCCATGCACTAAATTTTGATTTCTATCTCTTTGTATATTCTCTCTATAACTTGGCGGATAACTTTTAGCTCTTTTTCGATTAAGCTCGTTTACAAATAAAAGTATATGACCAGAGCATGGAGATAAACTTTCGGATTTTCTGAATTTGCTCCCCAGCCGAGAGATAGCTAGAGATGAAAAAGGGCAGAGTTAAAGAAAAAAAAAATCTCACATCGCGATTTGTGTAATCGGATAAAGTACCAACTCACTAAATTTTCCAACATACATATACTGTTCTACTTTTCATAAAGAGGATGAACAATTTTGCGTTAAGTAGAAAAAAAGTATCGACCTTGATTTTTGGGGTAACATTAGTTCCTAGTGGTGGTGAATTTTTCTGACGAACAAAATACTTCGACCCCTCCGTCCTTAAGGATGAATGACACTCTTTTCAAAACAAAGAGATCAAGCTCATATTTACACAGACGTTGCATCTTAGCATTCCAAATGCCTGTGTAAAATTTCGGATTGATCGTCTGACGCGTTTTCATGTTATTAATTTTTCCATTTTGTATGTGTTCTTATGGAGATTGACATATTATCGAACATATGCATTCAGAACGTAAATAAAAAATAAAGAAAAAATTCCGAAAAAAATATAGTCTGTGGGGAAAATATTGACGAAGCTCAGTGTCAAGTTTCAAGACGATTCATTGTACTATTTTTGAGAAAAAAATTGATAACTGTAGCGGTCTCGAAGATTTTAGAGTTTAATTCTATAGGCGCGGCAATTTTTTACACGTGTGGAGGCTTTACCAACAGTTACGTTTGAAAAGTTTTACAATTTGCCTTTGCAGCGGTATTTATTGTTCTTGGGCATGTAAAAACTTTAACGAAAATTCCTTACTATTCTAACCTCACTTTTGAACCGACAGCGTGAATAGTAAACAAGACCTATGGAATATGGAAGCAGCAGGACAGCAGAAATTCTCCGCTGGCGCTGCGAGTGCTCAGTGTAGCCATCGTACAAAAAAATAATATCAGTACAATGCGGTATTGCCGTGCCATATCGTATATTTTACTCGATATTATTTTTGTGTAATTTAAATAGCTCGATTTTTCCATTCAATATCAACATATTTTTATATTGTGTAATATTTTTTCCTATATTCAACCGGCCTTTGTGTTTTACACACATATAATAAATGGACAAATTTTCTTTTTTACGGTTCGATTCAGTGTACAATCCTTGCTAAAATTTGTTGTCACCGATCACCAATATTCAGAAATACGCAATTAATAATTATTTAAACAGGTTGAAAATCATTGAATCAGTAATACTAACGTCCAGACTGCGATTTTTCATAGTAAACAGCCAATGAAATATTCATTAGAGTCACATATACGCGGTTCCTCGAAATAGTATACTTTTTGCTGGGATGGTCAATATCATTCATCTAATATCTCCTTAACTCAATATCTCCATAACGGTACGTCGTAAAGAAATATTACTGAAGATTTTTCTCTCCAGAATTTGACGATGAACCCAAAACTGTAATTATCTGTGACGTCTTTTGGGACACCCTGTAGATGCTTGTAAAATGGATCCTAGATAAATTTATCTCGAGTTCTAAAACTACGGTTCGTAATCGTCTCTGAACAAGATTAATGCGGAAAGAGAAAGATCGTACAACGTACCTACAAAAATGGCTGCCTGTTTCTCTCATCTAGGTTCGAGAATAAAGAGGCAAAATGTGAGGAAGAAATGACAAGTGGAAATGGGCAAGATGAATAAGGGGCGAAAGTAGTCTCGTGGTATCGAGTTAAAGTACCATCCTTTCATCGTTTTATCGTTGTATATAATAAGTTATAGTCGAGAGAAAACGGCTCGAAGCGCGAGAACGAACACCCCTTCTTTTTAATATCATCCAACATTTTCGTATTAACGCTCAAATTTATAGGACTAGAGGGGTGAGCAAGTTTTCATAAACTTGGCTTCCTTCTTTCTTTCTTTCCCTCTCTTTATCTCTATATCGCTGTAGACAGGACACAAAGTGTCTCGAGCTTGAAACAAAAGCACCGATCTCGTGCTCATGACGTGATTCGTGAATACGAAAAGCCTGAGTTGCATATGAAAAAAAGGCCAGTAAAAGTTGGCCGAATTGAGCAATAAATAATGGCTGATGAAAAAAGTATTCATTTTAATTCTGTTCGATGAACTTTACTCGAAAATCATTCGAGTATCGGAAAAAACAGCTTAGAAATAATTTAGTTAGCCCAATGATAATTTACAATTCTTTTTATTTATTCATTATTAAGAAATATTTATAATTTTTAATGTTTTAATTATTATGAATTTAAATTCCATTTATGACCATTAAAAATCAGCATTAGTGCAAAATTTCATTGCATCGTCGACTTTCTTTGACTTACGTCGTGGCAAAAAAAAGCCCGTAAAAAGCTGTAGAAATAAAATGTTATTTGCACGCGTCTGGGGAATTAAGTGCGGAAAATTAAGAGACTTTTAGCTGCATTTAAAACTTTTAACGACCTCGTTTATTGGCTCATAATGATAGTGAAACAACGTTCACAGAGTTGCTGAAAAAAGAGGCTCGAAATTTGACCAGAGATTATATTACGTATGTAAATTTCGGTATGTACTTTCCAAAAGTTTTGATGCAAATAATTTTTTTTTATTACAACAAGAATACCTCATTATAGTTTCGAATATTATTAGCAAGACAATTTATTCCGGCGCAACTATTTTCAAATACAAAATTTCGCAAAAAACCTGAACCAATTTAATAGGACGAAAAAAACCGCAGTAATATTTTTCTAACTAAAAAATCATTGAATTATGTAAATATAAAATCCAATGAAAGTGTTTTCGTTTCCTTTTTTTATTTGTTTTTATTTGTGAGTAGATTTTTAATTAAAAAAAAAAATTTGCTCTCAATCCGTTTCTCACAGATGTGGCAGCTCATTGAATTCGAATTTCGTAATTTCATCGGTGTAGTTTGTGTTTTCTCCGCCGATGAAACAGCGATGTAACACAAATCGAGAACGTGGTTGGATTGGATGGTTATCGAGTTAATGTACCTCGTGGGTCTTGAATAAATTGTCATCGAATATCACTAAAATTCAATTATACCAAACACGCTGTTGCACTGTGAAATTCGTGGTAAACATTGGCTCAACGATTCATTACAAATGAACGATATTATGTATATAGATATGATACTCTTCCGGTCCAAAGATGCATTTATTATACGGGGTGTCTGAAATGTCGTGGTATATTTTAACGGTATAAGATAAATGCTGAAATTGTAAAGAGAAAAGTTCTCAGTCATTAATCTCTCGGACGAACCATTAATGAGATATTAATTAATTAGCGTTGAGGCATTTGGTGCATTGAAAAGAGAAATGGGCGTAATCACTGTAGTGCGACTACACTCGAGCCTATCCGGGGCGAGTGATGGACGAAGTACGCTGCCCCCACTTCATGATTTTTCCCAAAAACACACCGGATTGGTTGGCACGAATCAATCAATAGCTCTTTAACGGTACATCGGTGAAGAAAATGGTTGAGGACTTTTCTCCTCAGAATCTCACAATCTCCTGTATGCCGCGAAAACCTACGATGACTTTTGGGACACCCGACATACACGAATTTTAAGGCGTCTTCTCACTTTGGAAATTTAAAAAAATCGATTTTTTTTTTTTTTTAAATTTTGAAAGTACATATCTTCAAAAATGTCATCTCGAAATTTCATAAAGATCGGACGAGTCTAACTACATTTTTTGGCGACCGTTAGGTGACTACCTGAGAGTACCCGGCGATCCCTTTCACGCCGCTCGGACGGTCCCTGTATATCTGACTCTATACAATTGAATAGCCGTGTTCTTTTGTTAATGTAGTACCCCTTGCTTAGGTATATTCTGTTTTCGGGTCTATACTCATGTAATAAGACCTTAACACGTGCATTTTTCAAAAGAAAATCACTCGGCAACGATGCTAAACTGTTATTTCATCAGTCTAATTTGAAACTTCGTAACGGCAACATCTCTGCGCTCAGGATTGTTATAATGGATAAAAAGACTTCGCAACAAAGTGCCACGTGGCGACGTCCAAGTTCGAAATCTAAAAAAAGAAAATTTCGTGGAGTGCTTCCACACCAGTCTGAAGCAGATACGAGTCATGCTAGTGCGAGTGCAGCAAAATTAAAAAAATCGGACGATACAAGTTTCGATGTACACATCGATCCAACGGCTGGATATAGTATTATTCAGTTTTTTCTTGTTTTTTCTACATTACAACAATATGTGAAGTGTAAAGTTTGTAACAAAGATGTTTCTTTTACAAAGTACGGTCAGCGAGGACTCGGTTTCAAAATTTGTGTGACTTGTGATTGCGGAGAAAAATATATTAACTCATGCCCATTAATCTCAACTGGGTACGAAATCAATCGTCGTTTAGTGTACGTTATGCGTTTGATTGGTGTTGGATTGAGTGGTATCAATACGTTTTGTGGGCTCATGGAACTGGGACATGGAATCAATTCCACCGTTTATTATCAAATACTCAATTCGATCGCCATCGCAGTGCAAAGTGTGTTCGATATAGTGACGAGCAAGTCTGTCAAAGAAGAAAAACTGTTGAACGCTCAACACGGAGAACCCGAAGACGTTTTAACCGTTTCAGGTGACGGTTCCTGGCAGAAAAGAGGATTTTCTTCTCTTATTGGAATCGTGTCATTAATATATAAACACAGTAAAAAAATTGCAGACGTCGTTGTGAAGTCGAGTCACTGCAAAAGCTGTGAATCGAAAAAAGGTATGAAAGACACGATCGAATATGCACAGTGGTATGAAAAGCACAAACTAGTTTGTAGTGCTAATCATTCAGGTAGTTCTGGAAAAATGGAGGTTGACGGTATATGTGAGATGTTTTTGCGATCACTCGAAAAATTTGCTGTGCACTACGGTTTTTACATCGGTGATGGCGACACTAAAACTTTTAAAATATTGTTCGATACAGCACCGTATGGTGAAGACTTTGTGGTTAAGAAGTTGGAGTGCGTATTACACGTTGCGAAAAGAATTTTCAAGCGTGCTAAGGACGCTAAGAAAATTCTTACACAAAAGAGAAAAGCTGCAAAGAAAGACGCTGAAAAACCTTCACCAAAGAAAAAAGCAGCCAAGAAAGTTGTAGTAAAAAAAAAAAAAGTTGTTATAAAAAAAGTTCCTGTCGTAAAAACCCAAGATTTAACAATAAAATTGATGAAAGAATTATCAACAAATTACTCATTGGCAATTCGAAGAAACCTGAATTCTGTCGAAGATATGCGCAGGGAGATCTGGGCAGGATACTATCATAAAATTTCAACCGACAGCAACCCACAGCATACGTATTGTTCAGACTCATGGTGCAAGTACAAGAAAGCAGTGAAAAACAATCAGATAGAAACTTTTAAACATCCTCCTGCTCTAGCTGATGATGTTCAAGAGGTTTTGAAACCGATCTATGAAGAACTGACGAAGGACGAGTTACTGGAACGATGCCTCGGAGGAAATACCCAAAATAACAACGAGTGTTTCAACAGCTGTGTCTGGGCAATGGCGCCGAAACACGTTTTTACGGGAAGAAAAACCGTGGAAATTGCTTGCCAAACAGCGGCATGCATTTATAACGAAGGGCTACAACCTGTTTTAAAAATTTTGGAGGTGATGGGTGTCAAACTAGGCCCTATCGCCGTTCAATACGCCGAGAAACGCGACAGTGATCGCGTACGCGTAGGGAACCGCCGCAGCTCTAACGCTTCAAAAGAGACTAGGTCGAGACGAAGGGAAGCTACTTTGGACGAACACACCTTCTACGAAGAATCGGAAGGTCCATTGTATGGAGCAGGCATCGCTGATTAACCCGAGGTAAGGTTTTTTCATGATTTTTCTGCAACCAAAACTTTAAACGCAGTTATCTCAAAACAAGGTTTTTCGGTGCTTTGTTGATGAAATTTCGGAAACTATCCGGCCGATTGTCATGAAATTTGAATGACATATGCTTCATAGTTATGGCTATAGCGCATATCATCAGATTTTTTAAATTTTGATTTTAAGAATTTTTTTTTTACAAAAAACTGCAAAAAAATCGTGGTTTTTTTTTACTTTTTCGAAAAACGTGCGCCATTTTGTTATTTTCGCGAATATCAAAAATCTGATGATATGCGCTATAGCCACTGACATACTGAATCTAAAACAGTTTTATTTTTTTGTTTCAGACGACCCGTCTCGGAGATACCATCAACAAGCCACGACCATAACATTTTTACACGGGTTTTTCAATGCTACTGATGTATTATAATAATTGTTTAAAAAAATAAAATAAAAATTTTTTCATGTACTTGAAAGATGTGTTTATTACATAGGATCCGTTTTATCCCATAATTTTAAGCAAAAATCCTCGAAAAAAAATCGCAAAAACAGCCTATTTTTGAGGCGCTTAAA
This sequence comes from Rhimphoctona megacephalus, assembly GCA_963989365.1. Taxonomy (NCBI): domain Eukaryota; kingdom Metazoa; phylum Arthropoda; class Insecta; order Hymenoptera; family Ichneumonidae; genus Rhimphoctona; species Rhimphoctona megacephalus. Next base: position 64,098,298 of record OZ022414.1, on the reverse strand, counting down.
GTGAGAAGATGCCTTAATGAGGCCGTATATGTGTTTATATTCATCCAATTAGAGATGTTTAAATGGATTATGTTTGGTACACGGGAACATTTACAGAGCTCTTCAGTTTTGGCTAGAAAATCATTCAATTACCATTGCCCTGAGTGGGCTTCGAACCGTGTCTCTCATTTGAGAGCTTATTACTCAAATATTGTAATCCAGCGGTGATATTGTTGCGAACGTTTAATTATGCATTGGACGTTTTTTTGATTCGAAAGAATCCATTTTTTGAGACTTGCTATTTTTTTATTTGGTTTTCTATACGCGTACGTAATTGGCTTTCAAAATGCGTTAAAATTTAATTCATAAAATTGATTTCCACAATTTTTCAATTTATGGCGATTGAACATTTGCGAATAGAAATTTACGTTTATAAATGAATTGATCTTGAAGGACATAAAGCTTCAAATGAAAGGAATTTAGGATGAGGAAAATTTGGTTTAAAAAATATAACGAGACGTACTCCTGTCTTTACAAGTCTTAAACTTTTTTTTTTATATATATATTCTTACACCACACCCTCTTATTTTCTTACATCACACCCTCTGGCTTATTTTTATTCTATCCTCAGGGTTGAATTATTGATCGGATTTTTACTCCATGATGAAAAAAATTCTTCATTGACCTTCTTTTAATGACGATGAAGTTTGAGTGAGAAAACCAGTCGATACATGGCCAAGCTTTTTCAAAGCTTTCGTATATATAAGATACATATATATACGAAGAACTTTTGGCGATACGAGAAAACGTTTTGGTCTTAACGAGAGTTTTTTAATTATATTCGTGTCTCTGTTATAATCGCTTCAAAAAACGGTCTAAATTTGTTGCAGATTTTTCTCGGATCTTAACGTTTTCCATGTCGTTTTTCCAAATTTCTGCGCGCATTCCAAAACTGAGGAATATTTTCAAATAATGACATTTTTGAATACTTAATATTTCTGTATAGGAAAAAATGGTCCTCTACATTTAGATTTTTTACTCAACCTATTTCTCCGTGAGAGCGGTTTGAAAAAAAAGGAAAGCTCGAAAACCGTCATATTCGAGTAGGTATATAAGATTGCGGCAGGGCTCGCGCTAGCTTTTTTTTTTTTAATACTCGGCATCGAGCCGCTACCGCGTCTCTTGATCCCAAAGGTCTCCTCGTTTCGCCAAAAAGAATCTTATATACAAAAAGAATGGTTCGCATATTGCTTTTTTCATTAATTTTTTATGGACCGAATTTCGTCAACATTTTTACATAATCATTCATAAGGGTGTGTAAATGTGATCAACCCTATAAAAATGACCATTCAGCATCTCACAATTATTCAATAATTACATACAATTTCACACCACCTCGAATTAATTATTAATTATTACAAAAAGAAAAACAAAATCATAAAATGTTATTCAACTTTTCTTGCTCAACAAGAAACTTGTACTTTTGGATGAAAAAAAATTGTAATCAGTATTTATGACTCATATATTGATTTGAACATTTTTTAAAAGCCCAAATTGTTAATGAAAAATGTCAGAATATCGAATTTGAAAAATTGAAAAATAAAAATTCATTTCGACGCTTATCGTCCACGACTTCGAGGATTTCTTTGTAATATAATCATTCCAATTTTATTTTTGTCCACTCTTACTCGAAACATCACACACGTACGTACAAGAATTTGAATCTTTTTTTTGTTTTTTAACGAGATGAGGAACAGATAAACGTTTTCACGTCGATCATCGCGATGGAACAATTTCGTTCTTACTTCTTTTTTATACAAATTTTATCATTTTTTTTTGGTCATCGAATATTACAATAGTCGCGTATAATTATTGGTTTTTCGAATTTTCATTTCCTTTTTCGTACTTTTTCGTGTCCATTTTTTTAGGAGGTGAACTTTTTCCACGGTAGGCGCACTTTTACTCCTTCGCATCACATTTTTTTCACAAGGTTCACTTTACACTGAATTGCCTTTACATTTTCACAATTTCGTTACTGTTCTTTTTATTTTTTCCTGTGCATATTATATCTAGACGCGTATAAAAATGCAGGAATAAAAATTGCACTAGCTGAAAGAGGAGGGAAAATAGAGGATAAAAGTTTTTTTTCCTTTTTTTTTTCGGTTACTTTTTTGGAGAATATTTTTAAGGTGTGACGAAACGTTTTATATTGTAACGGCAGTAGTCTCGTCCCATTATATCCTCCGTCGGTATTTCCTCCTCCAATGGCTCCATTCCCTCCGCTGCCATTCGATCTCTCACCTGAAACATGAAACCGAAATAGAAAAACATAAAAATACATCCATTAATACTTGATACTTTTCCAATATTTTTCAAAATTATTTTACAGTCTTTCGATCAGCAAACATTTATTATTAAATTTATTATTAAAAATGTATTATTAATAACGCAATAAAATTTTGTTTGGTAAGAAAAAGGTTGCTTAAAAAAAAACCCAAACTTATTGTCAGCCAAATGCATTTTTCATGTTACAGAAAAAAGTTCGAGGCTAGAAAAGTGTTTGTTGCAATAATCTTTGATTTTCGGGCGCGGGAGAGAAAGAGAGAGTGGGCAAAAAAAAATCCCCAATGAATCAACGTTTTATTCACGCCATTTTGGAGTTACGGGAAATAAATACACTCTGGAAATTTCACAGGTAACTGGGTTTATCAATTTTCGATAAGCCCATTAACGCCTGTTGCGGATTTTGTAGATAGTCCGCTTGTACACAAAGCGGCTTTTGAAAAATCGTAAAAACAAAAAAAAGGAAAAATATCGTTCAGCGGTTCAATTTTGCCGAATAGTGTTTTCGTGTGCACATCGAGTAATCCCTCTTCAATCAAAGTTGCGATATGAATAGTAGATAGCAAAAATATCGAGACATTCATCGAGGCACTTTTAAAAAAATATAAGATAACATTTTTTAAAAATTCTATAATATTTTGGGTAAAAAAAAGTTTTTGAATCAAGAATTGAAATTTGATTCCAAAGGCTAATTGAGAGCTTTTGAATATTCAAAATAGGAAGCTGCTACATTAGAAAAGAGTGGCTGTGGGCAACATTCTTGAGGCTGTTTCTCAGGAACAATAAAAATAAAAATATATAAAAAAAATAAGAGTTCAATTTTTTGTACCTGCTCGGTTAGAAGATACGAATGCAAAAATACAAAATGAATAAACATAATATGAGTGGGAAACTTGTTACTCATTTATTTTATTTTATTTGGTAAGTTGAAACAATGACAAAATGAGAAGCAAAAAAATAAAATTTAATAGAGTATGAGTTAGTAAAGAAAAAGAATAAATGGCTACAGCCACGAATACAATTTTTTTCTGTGGCACATTTGAGAGGATATCTTACTCGGTTGCAGCGGAAAATTTATCCCTCGTTAATGAATTTCTTTTTTTTACTCGAGAAAAGATGGCATGATTATAATTATAATCGTGAGACTCCCGTGTGAATTGATAAGACGGAGGGTGAGGGAGGCGGAAGGGTAAGGGCATGAAAGTCTGGTCTTTGGATTCATCGACGTTAATGGCATGGATCGTCGAGGGTTTCGTTAATGAGATACTTTCTTTTTTTTAAGACTTTCTCTCTCTCTCTCTCTCTCTCTCTCTCTCTCCTTCTGTAAGGATTCCGGATGCGCAGGAAATGCACACAGCGAGGGTCGTCTCTCGTAAAAAGGCGGAAACAGCTTTGCCATTTGCTCGTCGTTAACGGTGTAGAATAAAAAAAAAAAAAACAAAAAAGAAAAAGAAATAAAACAAAATAATTTAAAAAAAAATATATATTTTTTTTGCTGAGAGTGAATAAAAAAGGATTAGAAAAGAGATATGGGGAGACGAAAGAGCGGGAGAGCTTCGGGGTGAAATATTGAAAGGAGGGTACGAGCTTTAGAGGATAAAAAGTTTGTTTTTTTTAATCGAATTCCTGTGGTAGAGGGTTGGAATTTTTTTGGTCTCGAAGCACAAATCCGTGGCTCGTCTAATTGCTCACAGGTATTTTCGTACGCGCGTTAAAAAGCCTGAAAAGTTTTAAAGGATCGTAAAGACAAACGCATACATACAAATCCATTTTCTTTTGTTCGTATCCGTTGATTCGCTAATATTTTTTTTGCAACGAAATATCAGCCAAGGTTTGGTGAATCATGGGCGAGAATTTTCCCTTGTAGAAAGAAAACTCGCCTGGGGCTTTGCTCTAATCAAATTCCGGATTCCGGGTGTAGCGATTTTTTTTTTTTTTTAATATAGCCCAGGGCTCGAGAGACTGGAATTCATTTGTCGAAGCATATTTTTATTGAAAAATGGCAAGAAGAGGGTACAAACCATTTTTATTTTGATTCTTTTTCCATCATTCTTTATTCATTATTTTAGAGGTTACTTTTCATTTTTCGAACTTTCATTATCTTCGCTGAATTTTTAAATTTTCGTCCGTAAAATTCGTCATGGAACGGAATCGTGAACGATTTACAAAAATACTTAAAAACAACCACGAGAGATTTGTAAATAAAGAAAATAAATTTGTTGCTGGAAATGAAACTTTTTATGGGCAAATAATTCATAATTTCGGTGTCGTCGAAAGTTGCAAAAATATTCTCGACAATATTCTAAGATACGGCCTTTTTTTACCATCGGAGCTACGTTTTCAAGAATACTACTCTCAAATACTCGAGCTCGAATTCAGTGAGAAAAAAATTGTAAATATAACTCTCATCCCTTTTTCGTATCATGAGGGAGGATGATACTAACGATAAAGCTTCTTAAGTTGATATACTACTGCTACAATGTACCTTTTTCCCGCCCTGCTTTTCCCTGGTCGAACTTCCGTCAGCTGTTTCATCTTTCGATATAAGTTACATTATTGTTCGCATCGAATGTACAGGGTGTCTGAAAAATCTTTGTTTTTCTACATATGATTTCGTATCGCTTGACCTACAGTTGAACTTATCAAGCATTTAAAATAAAATCAGAGAAGCTAACTTAACGCTCATTTTTATTTTTTATTTTCCAACGATAAACTTATTTGACAAACGTTTAATTTGTTCTAACAATAACTCGGACGAATAGGATGAGAAAAAAATTGAAAAGTTTAAATCGGCGAGCCAAATTCTTTTATCCACTTCGCGGTCCCCTCCGTTTTTTTTTTAAACCACTCTAGATTTGAACACTCTTAAAGTTTCCTAAAAAAGTAGTTTCCAATCATTGGAAACTACTATGTACACTTGGTCGGAGGGAAAAGTAGCAGAAGACTTTCCTTTTCAGAATGTTCCGATTTATTTACTCTGTGAATATGAGATGTTACTTTTTGAACACCCTGTGTATACACACAATTCTCGCCTATTTCACGGTTCGGGCACCTTGTATGTGTACATGAGCATTCAGAACGTACAGAATTGTGGTAAATGGTTTAGTTTATCGCACGGGATGCAGCCTTTCTCCCATTTAAATGTCCAACGAATATGTACACACATGTGCATAAACACATACTATATATATATATATATATATATATATATATATATATATATATATATATATATATATATATATATTATTTTAACCGACAATACATATTTCCTCGTAAATTATCGATATATCGGTTGATGGGGTGTACGTGTGCATTTTAATCATGTTAGATTTCATTACGAGTGTTCAATGAAGCGAAAATACCGAGGAAAAAGACTTCATTATACGTCTCGTTGACTCGTGTAATCGCAGGACAAAATAAAACAGTGATTTTATTCATGTAGTTCCAAAGGAAAAGCAGCTGAGTCTGAAATTGTCGTTACAAAATTGATACCTTGGAAACACTAAAAAAAAAACGATTTTTTTAACTTTCTGCTCATAGGCAATCGCATATACCATAAAGAAATTATTTTGTGAGATTTTTTTTTTGGGCATATATCAGTAAAAACCATAATTTCAACAGTTTTTATTCGAATTTGAAACATTGGCTTGCTCGTTTATTCTCGTTTATGTAGAGTTCCTTGTAAAAATAAATGTCACGTGTCGTTAAACGGACAAATAACGAGAAGGGACTACCGTTGTATGTGGAGCCAAAATCGATGGTGAGCAATCAAGTTTATGGGATGGCCATGCATCTCGTTACATTTTATATTCCTCTCTATGCACACATCTTTGAAGGGTGCACCACAGTTTATACACGTATGTCTGTATACGGCATTCCATTCAAAATGACCCACAAATCATTCAACAATTTCATTAGACAGATAAATAAATATTAGTACAATAAACTTAGTTCTGGAGGCTATACCCTTAAATCTTTTTTCAGAAAAATAATTCTTTTTATAATCATAACACCTTAGGGCTGAAGTAATCTTATGGCCTAAAAAATTACAATAATTTCTTTTGAAAAAATAAAATTTAGAGAACATCACTCCTCAAGCTTTTCAAAAAATTTGACCATTAAATGTTTTTTCTATCAAACCAAACTTCAAATCAGTATCAAATAGAGACAATTTTATTTCATTTTATACCGACAATTTATTTAGTCAAACACGAAAAAGGCTGCTCCTCAAACCTGGGGGCCTATTACGGTTCTCGGGTGAGCATGCTCACTTCTAGCATTTTCATGTCCCGTGAATATTCTCACCCTATTATGGATCTCCTAAGTGAAAAAGCGAGATCACTAGGTATTTCCGGTCTAGGGATCTCACATTTTCACGCTGTTTGATGTTTTGAAAAAAGGTGGCTGTTCGACGGTATATATAGGTGTTTTTCGATATAAAAAGAATCAGACATACAAAAAAAAAGAAACCTTACATGACACCAAAACTTTAATATCTTTATATTTTATGAAGATTGAACTGATATACAATTGAAATCATCACAGCTTTGAGGGTTTGTTGAATCAGTCACCTAACCTCACTTTCAATTTTAAAAGTTGAAATTTTTCAAATCAGTTGGACCGATTATAAACAAGTTTGTTAACAAAGGCAAGAGGAGGGCAAGAATTTGCTGCTTGAGCATTTTTTGTTATTGGTTAAATCGTCTCAAAAAAATTCACTTTTGAACTTGCAACTATCTCTCTTGCACTTACGATATGCCACTGATTCGTACCCTTGCAGCCCGAACCCCCGAACGACACTTTAACTAAGCAACGCATGCGCAGAGCTGTTTTCGACACAGAATTTTGTGTCGAGTCAACTCACGCGTATAATCTCGCATTTTCGACAAGCGAGATTCACCGTACTTGGGTGAGCAGCTCACTTTCGTCATTTTCACCCAATCTGAGAACTGTAATAGGCCCCCTGTTTCCGTTTTTGACTATTCTAATTTCATTTATTTATCAGCCGTAAAGAAATTTTTATTTATATATTGTTATATGTATTCTGTCGGAGGAATTTTCTCGAACTACGTCGCAGCGAGGCTAGGGTGTGAGACTCGGGCTTTTGAGTTGCATCCAAAATAGGATTGCGAAATTTGTAATGAAAAAGTATTGCATTACTCATTACTTTTTAAATGGGCGATGGAAAAAATATCCATTACTCATTACATTACATTTTGTAATGCAAAAAAATTCCATTATTCATTACATTACATTTTGTAATGTAAAAAAATTCCATTACTCGTTACATTACATTTTGAAATGTAAAAAATTCCATTACTCATTAGTTAACATTTTGTAATGTAAAAAATTTCCATTACTCATTACTGTTACATTTTGAAATTCAATTTTTTACATTACAAAATGTAATGTAATGAGTAATGGAATTTTTTTACATTTCCCAATACATTGTAATATTAATGGATAATGGGAAATTTTTTCATTACTCAATGAATTTTAATGGCTGATAATTTCAATGATGGCAACTCAGAGCTACTTAGCCACCACGATTGGGTGAAAATGACCCGATGGTAGTAAGCAAGTGTTACTTGACTACCAGTCAAGTTGGGTCAGTTTGACCCAATGGTAGTAAGCAAGTGTTACTTGACTACCAGTAGGGGTAGCGGTGTTTGCTCTGGGTCAAATTGACCCAATGATAGAAATCACACGCAATTACTTGCTCATCAGTGGCAGTAGCGGTTTTGGCCCGAGTCAAAATGACCCGATGGTAGTAACTAAGTATTACTCGGCTATCAGTAGGGGTAACGGTGTTTGCCTTAGGTCAAACTGACCCAATGATAGTAATTATGCGTTACTTGGTCACCAGTGGCAGTAGCGGTTTTGGTCTGGGTCAAAACGACCCAATAGTAGTAACCAAGTGTTACTCGGCTACGAGTAGAGGTAGCGGTATTTGCTCTGGGTCAAATTGACCCAACGATAGTAACCATGCGTTACTTGATCACCAATGGTAGTAGCGGTTTTGGCCCGGATCAAAATGACCCAATGTTAATAACCGAGCATCACAGTGGCGGTAGTGGTTTTGGCCTTGGTCAAAATGACCCGATCGTAGTAACCAAGCGTTTCTCGGTTACCAGTAGCGGTGGAAGTTTTTGACCTGGGTCGAAATGACCCAATGGTAGTAATCAAGCATTTCTCGGTTACCAGTAGCGATGGAAGTTTTTGACCTGGGTCGAAATGACCCAATGGTAGTAACCAAGCGTCGCTCGGTGACCAGTCGCGGTGGCGGATTTGGCCTGGATCAAAATGATCTAACGGTAGTAAACGAGTGTTACTCAGTCACCCGTGGCCGTAGCGGCTTTAGCCCAGGTCACAATGACGCTATAGTAGTAATCGAGCGTTTCTTGGCCATCAGTAGCGGTAGGAGTTTTTGTTTGGGCCACGATGACCCATAGGCAGTAACCGAGTGTTAATTGGTCACCAGTGGCAGTAGCGGTTCTGGCCCGGGTCAGATTGACCCAATGGTAGTAATCGAACGTTTCTCGGTCACCAGTAGCGGCAGCGGTTTTGATCCAGGTCAAACTGACCTAATGGTAGTCACTGAGTGTTACTTGGTCACCAGTTGCGGTAGCGGCTTTGACCTGGGTCAAAATGACCCAATATATTTACAAGACTGCATGAAATTAGAGAGTGCTATTTGCGTTATGTAAATTAAAGGTTCATGCGTACATTCCTTCTCTCATCGGTAAAATTTCTCTGCTTTATAAAAAAACCGATGTTCGTCTAATAAATAATCGTTGAGTACAAGGTCTTGATTATTCAATCTCTCTCGTTTTTTTCCCCCGTCATAAATATATAAGGAATTATGGATAAAAGTGATGAGGGCTACGATTCTTGTGGCTTCACAAAGTCATATTCATAAGAATATTGTAAAAAACGAAGTTATTTCGTCTTATCAATTTTAAGAAATTTGCAAAAACTAATGGAAAAAAATTACAATCGAAAGTAGAAAATAGATTAAGAACGATGTTTTTCTACTGCATAAAAAAAATCTCCAATGTTCTTCCAATAAATAATCATCGAGTATAAGTTCTTTCGTTGATTCTTCAAGCTCTTTCGTTTTTTCGTTCATCGAAAATATTTTCACCAAGGAATTCTAAATTAGTACCATTAGTTCATTTCAAAATAAAAAGTAAGAATGAAAAAAAATTTGGATACAAGAAAAAATTTCAAAAGAAAAAAAATTAGATTGAAAAAAAAATTTCGGCCGTAGTACTCGGCAAGTTCTTTTGATCAATTCATACAATGTGCTTAATTTAATTCAATTTGCTTAATTCGCTCTTAGTAACAAACTCGTCGAGTACTTCGGCCGAAATTTTTTTTTCAATCTAATTTTTTCTTTTGAATTTTTGTTTGTATCTGTTGTGCCCCGCATGGCAATACAAATTAGTTGAAATCAATTGCAACATAAATTGGTTGACAATAGGAAGCAAGCATAAATAAAATTGTAAGACAGCACATTCCTACGATTGATCGCCGCATGGGTCTATCGACCCCGAGCTAGCTCACCCTAAAATGCTGACAGGGCATCACGCCACCGAACGTTCGAGAACGTTCGACGACCAATAAATCAATAGAAGGGGGAAAATCGATACTATTTGGGGGAAATACACGAATCATTAAAAGTCTCGACAAAAATCTGCAGTCTGCGACAAACTACGACACATTATAGAACGATTGGTCTCAAGGCATTCCACCTTGACTTTGTAAAACTTTAATCTTCACTTTTCTCAATAAACTTACGTTAACTTGTTTTTTAATATCGAGTTGGAGTTTCGGCTCATTCATTGGCAAATAATCCCAAAATACCCGTCCTCGATAACTCGTCCCCACGTGACGGTCTTTGCGGGCACAACGTATCCGATTTTTTTTTCATTCTTATTTTTTATTCTTGTTCTATTTATGTAGAACAATTGCACTGTAACACACCTCTATTGTTAATTAATTGGAAGATTTTTTATTGGAGGTTAATAGGCTTTAATGTATTTTACTATTAAGGCATTACATATGTCCAGAATTTTCAAAAAATCGATTTTTTTTTTTACAGATTATTATTCTCTATAGTTTTAGGCGTATTTCTGTGTAAGTCGATTGTACAAATTCCCCATAGATCGAAAGTTATTATAGAAAACGTGACTGCCCAACGAGAGTCTGATGCGCGCACTTGAAACTTTAAATGCATTTTTCTCAAAACTACTTTTTCTGGCACGGTCTGCATGATAACTCATACAGTTTTTAATATTTTTTGATGCTTTTTTTTTAAATATTCGAAATTGTTTTCTCTATAGTCTGTCAGGCCGGATTTTTGATGTTGAGATTAAAAAATTTTATAAACATAATTAAAGTGTGACATTTATGACACAAAATGCACACTTTTTTTTAAACTGCCGTAAATTGCCAAAATTTTTCGAATTTCAAAAATCCGGCTCGACAGACTATAACTACAACTTTATTTTAAAAGAATTTTTTTACGTTTTGCAGATCCATCAGCATTTCAAGAAGAAACGATGCAGACCGTGGAGCAACTTTTTTTTCATAGTGCTTCGGGAAACGTGATTTTTTATGTTGTAATTTTTGAAAAAAAAATGCAATAAATTTTTTTATAAAGTTTAAATACTAATAAACAATGTGTAAAAATTATTTTTATTAATTTCTATTGCTATCTCTTCTAAAAACAGTTTTTCTTTTAGCGCGTTTTAGGCGCTGCTGGACGTATGTAAGGCGTTAATGCTTTTATAGTTTTAATTCATTTTTGTAAAGTTTAGACTTAATTTTTGGTCGGATTTGAATTAGCATCTTTTGCGAGATTATGATTTGATTGGTAAATTTTTGTGAGTTTCCAATTTATTGAGAATATTTTTGTGGGGTCTTCTATAATTTTTTGAGAGATTTAATCTGAATGAGAGAATTTTTGCAAGGTTGGTTTTTTTGGGAGGAAATCTCTTTTATAACTTTTTGTCAGGGTTCGCGTTCAGAAGGAGATTTTGAACCCGAACAACTATTTGGGAGGAGTAAATGTACTTGTCTCAACTTTTTTTACAGCATATACGCTATTTTTTTGCGGATCGAAATATAACCGGCTAAATGTGATTTTAGGGCAAACTAGTTTAACCTAGAAAAAAATAGTTTGCCCTAAAACCCCTTTTTTCCGCTGACATATATATCTTTTGTATCAGTGAAGAGGAAGAAATCCCTTTAATAGGACATCGATTCAACTTCAATATATTTACGATCCTGCTGTAAGCCTTTTTATTGTCTTATAAATTGTGTATACACGTATATGTACGAGTCTATATATAGGGGGCGTTCACATCATGTATAGATAAATCATTCGTTCCTTGGTGGTTATGTGAGCAACATTAGTATGCACAAAATATAAGGAACATTAAATTCCATGTATACATATATATTTATATACTTTTATATTTTGATGGAGTTCACGAGAAGTAATGTATATTTTTTTGTCCTCGTAGGAATGAAAGAGAAAAGAAAAGAAGAAAAAGAAGATAATGCCACACATAAAATGACTTGGCATTCGGTCTTTCCCGACATTCTTCATTTTTTCGCATTTCCTACTCCTTTATATCGCGCTGTTATTATATTCCGTGGAATTATTATGGAGCATATAAAGCCGCAATATGTATAAGAGTCGAAAAAAAAAACAAATGTCGACGAACGCTCGGATGTTTTTTTTTTCTTCTTCCTATTTTTTTTTGCTCTCGTACACTCGACATCTCGGTGGGTTTTATCGTTTTTACGAGGAATGTATAAAAAAAAAATTGAACTTAATTATTATCTCGTTTGTATGTAGATCAAGACGATTTACAGTTGCGTGACAAATAGGTATGATAGTTTTTTGTCTTTTTTGTATTATTGTGACGAATATTTTTGCATCATTACTGTTTTTTTGTTTTTAAATTGTTTTTATGGGCTCAATTATACTCAAATTATGATTTTTTTCGACAAATAATGTGGCCATAATTATTTATTAATTATGACCAAATTGATACTGATCGAGAAATTCATAATTCTAATCAAAGTTACCAAATTATTGATAAAAATTTTTTCGCGTGACAATATTACTGTCATCTATTTTGTGGACTGAAAAAGAAAATTAGAAAAAAGCAATAAAACTTCTCAGGTGAATTTTTAACGTTCTCTTTACAACTGGGAAAGAAGAATCTGGTCGCGGCCACGTGCGATTTACTCGCTTTTATGTAGAGCGTTGTTACGCTTCGAGAGTTTGAGTACCGGGCGAGTTCGCCCTTTCTGTTTTTTTTTTTTTTTTTAACTTTTTTTGGAACTACCCGCGACTGTGGATTTTCTCGAGCAGCTGCTACTAACTCGCGGTCTCGCTGTTCGAGATTGGCAAACCTCCAGAAGTGGAAAAATCACGCGAGAGGTGCAGACCTCTGAATCTTTCTCCTTTCGCTCTTCCTTCTCCTTTTCCTCTTTTTTTCTCTTTGACTTTTTTCCATTCTCCGTTTTCTTTGTCCGACTTACTTTTTCTTTCGTCGTCACTCATTTTCTTTTCCTTTCTCTTCTTCCCCTGACTTCAATTTTCTCTGTTTTGCCATAGATACTTTTTATTTCTTCTTCTTCTCGTGTTTTTTCCATATATTTCATTATCTTCTTTTCTTCCTTTCTCTTTTTCTGTTGCCCAATTTTTCAATCGTTCTCTGCTATGCATTTCTTCCACTGACATCCTTTCTTTATTTTTTTTTCTTTTCCTCGCTCTTTTTTATTTCTTTCCCAACTTTCACTCGCTCTTATAACTTCGTCATGTCCATCTGTCACCGCGGGTTGCAGTTTTGCAACAGTGGGTGAGCCTGTTGCAGTTTTCCAGACGTCGTGATGAAATTTGGTATGCAAATACTTCTAATAAACGCGAAGACGGACGTGACACGAAAGACAAAAAAGAATTTTTTTTTTAAATATATGTTATGCTCTTAGCTTGTTAGAGGAATGAAAAAAATGATGCGCACTCCTTTAAAATGGGTTTCGTTTGAAAGGGTAGTTACAACCCTGCTCAAACTTATTTGAAAACATTCTTTGAAAGCCTGTTAGATAAATTCTGAAAAATTCTACCCTTATGTCAAAATGACTTCACTCAAAAATCTGAAATAATTCATCAAAATAATTTTTATTTTCCGAATGACACAGGAAAAATGGTTTTTTCAGTTTGTTCATGAAAATAAAATTTATTTACTGTATTTACTCGGACTCGGTAGGATTAACTGTAGAAACCTGCTTTTTTGAGCTCCAACTCGCAATTGAATACTTTTATTCTTTTTCGTTTCTGTTTTTACTTTACCATCGTTCTCCTCTTTTTTCTGTCCATCGCTCTGAAAATCACTCCTCCTCTCGCTCCCCCTTTCTCTCTGGCTGAGGATTTCTGGCTTCTGCTATCCCTTTTTGCTTCGTTCAGCCTCCCTCCTCGTTCATGCTCTTCCAACCCAGATACATGATTTGTGTGCTTTATTAAATTGTATATCGGTTCTGAGAACTCTTGGCTAACTCCACTGGACCATCTACATATACACAATTTTTCAGGGGTGAACGGGCGAATTGGGGCAGTGGGGCAAAATGGGCCTTTAAAAAAAATGGCATACCGGAAAGGACAAAATGGGATACTTGAAAAAAGACAGGCTGCACGATTGGTGGAAAATGGAACATTAACAGACACACGATACATAAAAAAATACACAAAATTCAATAAATTCTATCGAGTGTCAAAAAATTGTTCTATTTTTTCAAACGTGGTGTTTCTTTTTGCCCCATTGCCCCGTTTTGCCCCGGTCTGTCCTACATCCATACATATATCTATAAAAAGATTATTTCGGTTGAGATACGTTCCTCGTCTGTCATGGAGTGAACGATCGTTTACCTGAGTTTTGATCTATATACATATACCTAAGCCATATATCCATATATATGAGGTATAAGCGATTGAGTTTGACTTCTACTATCGAAGAGAGATTTTTATCCACCCGATAAAATAGCCAGAGCCTTCGGGCTTTTAGGATTAATCCTATTAATTCTCCTCGGAGAATAACGTATTGCCTACACTTGGATTCAAGTAACGCAGACTTGGACAAAATCCACCGAGCTTTATTTTAAAATTTTTTTTTTATTTTTTTATTCTTCTTTATCGTCGAATCTATAATTTTGATTTTAGTGATTCGCAAATATTCTTTAAGAAAATAAACCATTGAATGTATTGAGTGTTAGTATAAAGCTTTTTAAGGGGAACAACCATTTTAGATGCTTGAAAAAATCCATTTTTTGTAATTTCGTAAATCGTTAGCAAAATATCTTAAGCATACACTCTGAAAATTTCAAAACGATATTCGGATTCGTTTTAACGGTATGTATATAAATGATAAAGACTCTCCGCTCGAATCCCAAGCGCGCTCAAACTTTAAACGCGTTTTTCTCGAAACGACATTTTTTCAATTTGCGGGAATCATAACTCAAAAACTAATTGATGGATCATCTTCAAAATTGGAACATGTTTACATAATGTAATTTATTAAAACATGAACCTTAAGGTGGAAAGATTAGATTGTTTAAAACATATTTATTATTGCAAAATGCCTGGGAAAAAATGCTAAAAATCGATCATTTTTTTTTCAAACACGTTCCAACGTTCAATTCTTGATTTTTTTTTTCAAAATGTAGGTTCATGTTCTTAAAAAACATCTCAAGAATGTATGAAAATTTGTTGGACTATTTCAGATGCGAATTGCGAGCTGCACAATTTCCGCAAATCGACAACGACGATGAGGATACCCCAAGGGACACAGCGGATTACACCTTAATTAATGCATGAAATAACTTGAAAAAATTATCAGAGATGTATGAAAATATGAATAAATTATTGTCAGAGTTGCGGAAATTTCCGTTTTTTTTTCACAATAATAAAAATCCAAAAAATCATCTAATTTTCGGTCTATTAAAGTGGTTGCTCCCCTTAAAGCCATTTTGTGATCGATTTAGACATTTTTTGTATTTTTTTTTCGGTTATTGGACTTGGTGGAAAATGAGTAGTTTTTTTCTTGTGGAAAGGTCAAAATGAATTGTAAAGTTGGAGAAATTTTCCTGAATTGAACAATTTTGTGAATTGTCAGATAAAAAATAGGCTTTTCAAATTTTACGAACGATAATTTATTTCAATAGTCTGTCAATTCAGTTTATTCAAAACGATCAATCGTTAATTCCAATTGTGAATATTGTTTATTTTCATGCAATTGTTAAGCATTATTTACCTGTTCGACGGTTTTAAAAACTCGTATGAGATTCAGTCCAGCAAGTTTTTGAATGTCCCTTTCGGACCAGCCCCTAGCCAATAGTTCGGCGAACAATGCGGGATATTTACTGACGTCCTCGAGTCCAGCGGGTGTCCTATAATCAGAAAATGTAAATATTAACTTAAGACTGTGTATATTCAAAATTTAGTGATTCAGCTATATTTTACAACCTTTATTCCACATTAAAATTATGTTTCTTATACTATATTCATATTAAAGGTAATTTAATAATAATTGCTCGATTTTGAATTCACGAAAAATTCATTAATAAAATTCAATACGAATTGGGCTTTGATAAGAACCGATTAAAAATTAATTAAAAAAAAAATTTTCTTAATCACGTCTTTCCTTGAAATATTAAAATTTTGTTGCTGAATAACCAGCGTCAGATCGATTTAAATTCAATGAAAAACCATTTTCATATAAGCATATTACGAATGAGTCTTATATTTGATTTAATCAAATTTTCTGGTTGAACTATCGACATAAGAGAAAAAATAGAGTAGACGAAAGCGTTCGCGGGTCGGTCGAGTATATATATCTTGGAACGATTTCCAATGTGTCATTTCTCAGTCTTTTTCTTTTTTTCAAATGGGCGACGTCAAAGCAAGTCCTTACATTTGAACCGAGCTATAGATCGACGACGACGACGACGACAGAATCTCGACCGTTCATAAATCTCCTGGATCCCTGAGACTTGCTACTTTCAAACCCGTGCTTCCCCCTCCCCCTCCTTTTCCATAAAACCCTTTCGGCTCACTTTTCCCTGTTCCTGTTGATCCCTCACGAGAAATCGTTTTCCCGGTACGAAAACTTCGAGGCTTTTTTCTCCTCGATCTACACGACGAGAGAAATTCCCTCGGTACGTTCAAGACGAGACATTTTTTTGGGATCTTTTATTCTCGTCAATTTGCAGAAAAAATAAACGTCCAAAGGCCATTATCGGGACACGACAGTTCTACTCAGTCTTCCATCTTCTCTCCGATCATTCATGTCCTCTCTCGTGGCTTTCGACTTTCGAGAATTTCAACAATTTACCGCTCTTACATTCTGAATTAAAAATAATTATTAAAATTCATTGAATTTCGATTTTTTTTTTTATTAAAAAAATAATGCTCTTTCTAAGAATTGTTAATTTTATGAATGAAACTATTCACAGAAAGAATTTTCATAATTGATGTGAATACAAAAAACGAAATAAGAAAAAATTTCAAATGAAAATATAGTTTTCTTTCATGTAACATCAAAATAATATAAATTCTTTCAATTAAAAAAAAAATCGTTCACATTATTATAACAAAAAATGAGAATTCTTTCAACAATTTTTTATTTATATTGACATTTTTTCCTGCTCAAAATTTACTTTACCATCTAATTTTTATTCAATATACTGTATGATAAAATTATGAATTTTTTGAATATGCCAATTTTAACACTAGATATACCAGCTATTTAAATCATTTTGACTGGTACTGGTATAAGTGTCAATAACAAAAAAATATATTTGTTACGAATATATATAAAGTAACATTAAGTTCATAAAATGTATTCTCTACTTATAGCTACAAAAGTCATAACATCATTTCGGAAAGAAAATGTTACATGCAGTAGAAATTTTGAATTGAAATTGCACGACCAGTCAAAGTGACTGGTCTGGTAAATCTAGTGTTAACGTGAAAGTACATAAACGATTTCAATTTTTGCTTTCATTTTGGAACGTACAATAATTATTTTTCACAATTGACGTCGTGTTCAATTAAATTATATATTTTTCTATACTGATCGGTTCATGTAAAATGATACTGATGCGAATTATTTCTCTGAGAATTTTTTTAATTGGAATATCGATAAAATAACTGGGATGATGGAGCCAGTAAATTTTGATGTAACGTCCAGGGAGTTTATTCAATCAGAGTGAATTATTTTTTTTTTATTTTTTCATTCGAATCGTTATCAGTCACAATTATAAAATCGAAATAGTCACAAACTCGTACTGTATGATACAATAATGAATTTTTTGGATATGTCAATTTCAACGTGAAAGTACATAAACGATTTCAATTTTTACTTTCATTTTGGAACATACAATAATTATTGGGTTGGCAACTAAGTCTTGACTCACTTTTTTTTAAATCTCCCTTTTTTATTCTAGAACATTCTAGAAAGTTTCCATAACTGGCAACTGCTAGAATGTTCTAGAAGCTTTCGCACGGTGGGTATAAAAGCCCGGCTGCGGACGTCTGCGGGAGTCTAATTCTCGACATGGACGAGCGCGCTATTCGAGGTGTAATATATTACGAGTTTCGGCGTGGCAGCAGTACGAGGCAGGCAACCACCAATATCAACTTTGCTCTCGGAGAGGCCACCGTAACACAATCGACAGTGAGCCGCTGGTACCATCGCTTCGCTTCCGGAGATACAAGCCTGGAAGATCGAGAGCGCTCCGTTCGACCTACTGAATTAGAATACGACGCCATATCAAAAGAGCTGAAGAAGCACCCAAATGGTACCACTGGGGAATTGGCGCAGGCACTCGGCTATAGTCATACAGCGATCGAGAACCGGCTGCATACACTCGGCTATCGGCGAGTGCTGGCGAGATGGACACCTCATCAGTTGAGCGATGTCAATCGGGCTGCCCGAGTGTCCATCTGCCAGTCGTTGCTCCTGCAGCTGAAACGCAAGGAATTTCTTGGCAGTTTAGTGACTGGAGACGAGAGTTACATCCTCTGCGAAAACAATGAACGGAAGGCCTATTGGCTGCCGCGCGAAATAGAACCGCCAGCTCAGCCCAAACCAGAGACCCACGGACGAAATTTTGCTGTGTTGCTGATGGGATGCACGCGGAATGGTATATTACGAACTACTCCCTGGACATCAGATGATGACCGCCAACTTATATGTCGAGCAGCTTCGCAAATTGGCTGCTGCAATGCGAGCAAAGAGGAGAAGAGTGACAAAGGTGCACTTATTGCACGACAACGCTCGGCCCCACGTTGCTTCAATCACCCGCCAGCTACGGGAAGAGTTTGGTTGGATCACGGTTTCACACCCGTCGTATTCCCCGGACTTGGCACCTTCGGATTATCACCTGTTCCGAGGCCTTAAAACTTTCCTGCGTGATCAATGCTTCAGAGACTTTGACCATGTTGAAAACGCAATCTTGGAATTTTTCGAGCAGCAACCCGCTAAGTTTTGGGAGTGCGGCATTCAGTCCTTGCCCATTAGGTGGACGCAAGTCATAGACACGGTTGGTGATTATATTGTAGATTGACATGTTTAAATAAAGAACAAAATTATAAATATATCTGTGTATCTGAAGTGAGTCAGAACTTAGTTGCCAACCCAATATTTTTTACAATTAACGTCGCGTTCAATTGAATTATATATTTTTATATAGTGATCAGTTGATGTAAAATGATATCGAATCGAATTATTTATCTAAGAATTTTTTTTATTGAAATATCGATAAAATAATTGGGATGATGGAGCCAGTAAATTTTGATGTAACGTCCAGGGAGTTTATTCAATCAGAGTGAATTATTTTTTTTTTCTTCTTTCGAATCGTTATCAGCAACAATTATAAAATCGGAATGGTCACAAACTCGTAATTCAATATAGCACCGGGTATATTCTGATCCTCATCTGCATCATTAAATTTATAGATCATAGACGGTTGACGAAAGTGACTTTCGGATTTTTATACGAGGGATGATGGAATAAGAGAGAAAGAAAGAAGACAGAATGAGAGTGTAGAGAAAGGGGTCAGCATGAATTATCCTGACTCGACAAGCACCAGAATTCGTAACGTGTTATTGATATTTTCGAATTGGTGAACCAGGTAGTTATTCTGAAAAATTGATGAACCAAATTCACCGAGTGTAGACGGAGAAAAAAGTATTAAAATAAACAGATGAAAAAAATATCGCTGAGATTGCAATTTGGCCAACAGCAATGAAAATATCCTATTAACCCGTTAGCGATCGCGCTATGAGACTTTTTCTCACGCTTTTATTAAAATGATGATTACTCGAAAATAAAAAATGATATAAACATTGGAATTTTTTTCTATCTTCATCAAATTTATTCGTCTGTATGATAGAAGGGTTAACAAATTTTTTTGAATTTTTGTTTATGAATTTTTTAAATTACTTTTGTTTTTTATTTTAATATCAATTATTGTTGTATTTATAGTTTTTTAAAAATGAAAATGTTTAATAGCCACAAAAATGTTTAAAGTGTATCTTTCCCATAATTATAAACTTAAAGCCAAAAATACATGTAAGCAGTTCAGTAATATTCAATTCTAAAACAAAAAGGAAGGAATATCCATAAAGTAAAAAATATAAATATAATAAATATAGAAATATAAATTATAAGTTATTATTCTTGGATAGCAGTTTGGTATCAGTGTAAATGATATTTTTATAATTTAACCCAATTACAGTTTCTGTAATTGAAATTAACGTCCAAGTACAGAATCCTGGTTAGAAGAAAATGAAAATAAATATAGTACATATAGAATCGGATACGATGAAATGAAAAGATCTTGATTTTTATCAACTTTTTGAATGAATTAGAATGATATTATTTTTTTTATAGAGAAATATGTCTTTTTTCTTCGAGACTCGTGAACGAACTGCCATTCTTATTCAATTAGATCTTCTTTCTTTTTTTTATTTGAGTGGTTCTTTTTATCATTGGTTTTTACGATGTGAATGTATTGCAGTTCCAGTTCTTTTATTTATTTTTATGCTTCGTTCCCACATACATATAGATAACTAGATAGATAAATGTTTTAATATGTATATACATATATACATTGGTTGAATAAGCAAATGCACAAAGTGAGATTCTGACACCTTGCTCAACGTTATTAATATCGTTCGACGGCATGATCGAGGAAACTGGTGGCTTTGGTGGTTTGTAATAGGTAACTCTCGAGAGGTTCTCGACGGTGTAGCCCTCTCCGTACATAGTGTTGAACTCCTTCAACAAATGTGTCCTCGTTTCTCCCTATCTCAGGGAACTCTCACGAAGCTAGCGAGTGTGAGAAAGCACGCTGTCGAAATGAGGTAACGTGTATTACCGTGGGGAGTCATTGGAGACAGCTCTTCGTACTCGAGAGACTACGATATCGAACGAGAAAGAGGACAGAGAGAGAGAGAGAGAGAGAGAGGGAGGGAGAGAGAGTGTGAGAGAGAGAGTGAGAGGGAGAGGGAGACTTGACTTGACTTGACTTTATTCGTGCCCTAGTCGCAACTATAGGGCAAAATTATGCATAACAAAATGATTAACATAATTAATTAACTTAACTCTAACTTAACACTAGATTAGCTTAACACTATTTCAGCAAAAACGCCGCAAGCAGAGCCAATAAAAATAAAAATAATCGAATGGAGCAATAAAAGTTAGTTACCTACGTATTGCCCTCTATCTCGCGCTATAATGGACACATCGAGTGTAGTATCATAAGGTCAATAATGTCGACAAAATTAGCGTGAAACGAAACTAGCAATAGCGCCTCAAAAGCACATCCTACCTTGTACCTTATAGCTATCTTATACCTTATATCATACATTATATTTCGTAATATCGAAAATATTGTCGCCAGGCAGGTGCACTCGAAAAATCGTACGGAACTCACTAAACGCTAGTGATAATATAGTCACCAATACTCTTACATACACAAAAAGCAAAGTACATGCCGACCAGAGTCACAGGAATAGCACCGCACCAGTCATGTACCTGAGTGCACTGAAAAATCCGAAATTCAACCGGACAAGGGAAAGAGCAGTTAAAAAAACAGTTACTAACCAACAATCACACGGCCGGAAAGGCTGTCACATGCCCGAGTAATCACAATGCTTAATTCTTATTTCATATTCAATCTATCGATATAGCAGTAGCAAAACAAAGTGGTAAACGGTATTATTTAAGTATAGCATCAGTACAGTATCGCGGCAAAAGATGATCAATTCGTGCTAACTCTATCCCGTATTTAATATATTCAGATTTAATTTCAATTTCAATCATGTTTTACTACAAAAGACCCAAACCAGCTTGCTCATTTAACTCAGATGACAAAAGGTAGTCATGTAACCGTGATTTAAATGCAGCGTGAGACGGCGCCACTTTTATATTTTCCGGAAGTGAGTGCCAAAAATGGCACGCACTCACCGAAAACGATTTACGAAAAGTTTCCGTCCGAACAGCGGGGACCATGAAGGTCAGGCGCCGTGCCCTTAGCAGTCTGATATTACCCGGCTCAGCAGCAGTAAATAAATCACAAATATACTCAGGCATCTTACCACGGAGCAATTTATAAACATTGATGCCCAAAAAGTAGAGTCGCCTATTTTCCACTGACAACCATTTCAATTCGTGCCTGTAAGGAGATACATGCACATCACTACGTAGACCATAGATAAATCGGATGCAAGCATTAATGAGTTTTTGAAGCTTTTGATTAAGTTCTTTGGTGAGACCATGGTAGACCACACAACAATAATATATGTGTGGAAAGACAAGAGCTATAATGAGCTTCACCCGGAGCCCGAAAGACAGAGAATTTCTGTTAAATTTGAGCCTGTATAGAGTAGTAAAGATCTTCCTGCATACAATAGAGATATGCCTATTCCGTGCTAAGTTTGACACCAGAGACACACCGAGGTTGGTCACCTCATTAACGTACGGGAGAGCAACATTATCGACCAATATACGTGGAATCTCATTCAGATTGATTCGTTTTACACGTTCCCGACTACCCAAGATTAAAATCTTAGATTTCACAACGTTCAACGTGAGTCCATTCTTTGCGGCAAACTTGAATATCACGTTGACAGGGGAGGAGAGGAAGAGGGGAGGGGAGGGGCGGGGAGAGAGAGAGAGAGAGAGAGAGAGAGAGAGAGAGAGAGAGAGAGAGAAAGTGTGAGTGAAACTTCAATCCGAGAGTGTTTCAGTACTTATTCATGCTCATCGAAACTGCCAGTTATTTCAATGGAAAGAGAGCAAGAAAGCTTGGGTTTATCGATCATCCAGCAAGCACTCGTTAGCTTTGTGCATGAGAACATCTATAAATATGCATCGGTATAGAAACCGAGGCACCAGTTGTGTCTCAAATTTACAGGGTTGGTAGATCGTGGAATTCTAAAGAGGAAAGTCTTTGGGTATTTTTCTCTGCAACGCACCGTTGTCGAGATATTAAGAAAATAGTCAAAGCCAATGGGATGCGCCGCTAAGTAGGGATGTCAGCAGTGGGCGGAGCCGAGCGTGGGATAGAAAGAGCATGTTATACCGCTATCGTGTTCTATTGATTCGTGTTCTGTCACTGCGAGCCCGGCCACGCCCCACTGATGACTTTCTTTTGTGCCGCTGCACGGGATTCGCTCCCAACGCATTAATTAATATTAAAGCAACGGTGCTCCGTATAAAAAAATGGCTAAAGATTTATCTCTTCAGATTTTCATAAACTGTCTATACTGTAAATTTGGTATGCAACTTTTGGGCACTCTGTATATGAATAACTGTTTGTACAACATATATCATCGCGCATTGGTTTGCTCTGTCTTAACCACAATTTTGGTCGAGTACTACATTGAGCAACGACGTGGGACATGCATCCATTTCCCGAATTCGAATTCCCTCGTGACTCAGCTCATCGGACGATCGATCACGCCTTTAGCGAAACTGCTTTTATCCTCCTCCCCTGCCCCCTTTCATATGTCTCCCTTTCCCCATTATGTATATCATTTATTCACGGAATTGGAATAATATCGAATCACAGAAACCTAATTTGGTTTTTGCTTCGATTCTCGTGTGTCCTCATACATCCTGCGCTCGATAAAATATACAAACTGCGATGGTTAAAAATAGCGGACTGCGGATGACAGGATTGCAGTGAAATGTTTCAATCAGAAATTGTTTTACTGGCTGTTTCAACTATTGCTTCAATTCATAACATTTTTGTAATATCTTTCAGAAGATTGAGTTGAATTTAAAACGTGGAGATTTTAAGAATGAATAAAAAACGATAACACAAGTACCGAATTTTGAAAAAAAAATATGCTTTGACAGGAGTTTTCATTATACAAAATCTGACCAAGAAACTCTTGTATTTAAAATCTTGTAAAGTTCGCAGTAGAAAAAGTCGACGTGAGTCAGCCACGAAACGCCGAGGAAAAATTGCTCAAATGGAAAAGGTGAAAACGCGTTAGACAAGGGAATGAACGACGTTTTATATGGAAACATAATAGAATGAGAGGCAGGAAAAAGGAGAGGAAAAAGGCAGAAAGGAGTAGTTAGTCGGGAATGGATACTGGAATACTTTCGTTTATCTGGCCACTTGCAGATGGCTAACATTTTCGCGAATTGTCGGAAGTACAAGAGAAAGAGAAAGAGAGGGAAAAAGTAAGGAGACGGCAGGGCGGGGGGCTCATTAATTTCATTATTAAGCGGGAATGGGCGGTAAAGTAGGTCAATGGAAAATGGGGATAATGACAAAAGAGAGTTATTGAGGTTGGGGGTGAAATGGCGAGGAATCGTAATGTTGGTAATGATAATCGGAGATATAACATCGATCTCTCTCTCTCTCTTTCTCTCTCTCTAATAGTGTTATGTAAACACCCATACAATTGATAATAATTTTAGATTATTATGATGGATTAAAAATTAGGAAAATAAAAAGGGAACAATAAAACATTCATTGTTCAAATTCTGAATAAATCAAATCAACATGAAAAGGTTTTCTATAGTTTATCATAGAACTTGCTTCAACATTTTTAATTCTACTGAGCATGGTGCCATTGGGCAATTGCTCAAAACTTTGGTGGTCGGAGGATGAAAAAAAGTGTCGAAAAAACGTGTTTGCATAATGTTTTTGTGTGGAATACGTTGAGAAGTGTTCGCGTGAGTCGGAAAACTTGGCTCGTTGATGAGTTTAGCATGGAAGGAATTAATATACATGTGTGATAATAATGAGCAAGTGAAGAAGGACCAGCAAAAGCCCAAGCGCACCATACTCCTCAAATACATACATATATGTATAAAGAGTGTTCCAAAAGTGGCGTGAGTTTTTTATGGTATGTTGTAGTCCGGGAAATTCTGAAGCGAAAAGTCCAGAGTCATTCCCTTTTTCGAAGTGGCGTTGATGGAATATTTATCAATTAGTTAATTAGTGATTTAGAAATCTGGCGGTTTATGCGACAGAGATACAGAGTGAAGGAAGTGCTCATGCGGCTACAATGGGCTGGTTCCACGTGTGCTTGCTTGTTGCCTTCCCATGCCTACTCTCTCTAGCGTACCGGATTGGTTATCACTTATTCGTTAATGACTCATTAACGATGCATCGGAGAGAAAAATGGTTAAGGACTTTTCTCTTTATAATTCGATCCTCCACTTATCGTATACATTTTTGGGCTCGACTTTACGGGCACTCTATATACAATATAAAAGGGTATTAATATATATATATATATAGAGATCCAGTGTCGAGTTCTCGCGTCGGCCAATAAGCTTTTACGCGAGATTAAAATTCATATTACTCGTCGTGGGCGCGCTTGAACGAGACGACTTTGGGGGAGTGAGTCGGTGAACCGCCACTATGACCATTATCGGCTTAAACGTGCTATTCTATACGTACATACACACATATAACATATACGTGAATGTAAATACACCCTCTGAAACATGAATTCCAGCTCACAATGGCGGTTTAACACCCTTGGGATGAAATTTTCACAGTACACGAGCCAAAAAAGCTTGAAGTGTCTACCATATTTTCTTTCAACTCGTCTAAAAATATCTACGAATATTTTAATATCTGACTTGACTAAGTAATTGAAGTAGTGCATTTTGTGCACATTTTTCTTTTAATTCGTGTTTTACTTTGTGAAAATTTCTTGAGACTGATGAAAATCTGTGCAAAGATTAACATTTATTCGAGTTTTCAAAAAACATTCACATGTATTAACAGCTTTGCATAGATGATCGTTAAATTTTTCATTTTTTTAAATCTTTGAAAGAAATGCTCGAATTCAGAAACTAGCAGACTTATGTTTTGTGCACTTACACTTCGAGTACATAATATATGCATATAAATGTATTTACAGATATGTCCACATTGGTGTGTGAATTCGTATATGTACATGTAGATTGGGGTTTATGTACTAGAATGCCAGCCATGCCAAGCTTCCCACTGTGTCACAGTAGCAAACTCTCTCCATAGAACATATTCTCGTGCTCTCACCGTGCACCCCGAGTCCCTCGTAATTAATGTCATAATAATTATCATTAATTGCCCTTTACTACTTCCCTCATCATAATTATATATATATAAATTAGAATAGTATATGAATTAATATAATGATACTGATAATAATAATAATAATAATAATAACAACAACAATAATAACAACAACAACAGCAACAGCAATAGCACAATAGCAGCAGCAGCAGCAACAACAACAACAACAACAACAACAACAACAACAACAACAACAACAACAACAACAACAACAACAACAACAACAACAACAACAACAACAACAAGAACAACAACGACAACAACAACAACAATACTAATAATAACAACAACAACAACAATATGTAGCAACATATGTTGCTAAATATATGGGGCATTCCATGCCAAACCGGTCAGTCTGTGACCCCGTCCATTTTTGATTTTGTCAAAATTTTTTCATTTTCAAGTAACTACTGAAAGGAGTTTTTAGGAATTTTTTTAGATTTTTATCACAACCCGTTTATAAATAATGAATTTTTCAAAATTTCGCACGAAATTCTTTTAAACGCTCATAACTTTTTCAGCAACAGAGATATTAAAATAAAATAGAAGGTAATTTTTTTCGTCTTGAATTGTAGTTTCGTAAAAAAATATAAAAAAAATTATCAAAAGTCAATTTCATATGTTTTTTTTAGTTTTAATTCAAAAATATTTTTTTTTCAAAACTTAGACCGTTTTGATTTTTTTGAAAGAATTCACCTTTTTTGTAGGCATATTTTTACATGTCTCCAAAAATTCGCAGCTTGTGATGTCTATCCCTTCTATTTTTTCTCATTTTTTACCACGTGTAAACCAATAATTATATTATTAGTTGTCAATCCTGAATTATATTTTTTTATTATTTCCATTCATAATTTTTATTATTCCATTCATAATTCCATTCTTCAAGAAATTATGGATGAAAAAAATTAATAAATAAATATTGGAACTGATTTCCATGTTTTTTTAAGTTTTCAACCAAACATTTACTTTCACATCTTGGGCCATTCTGATTTTTCTGAAAAAATTCACCATCTTTCACGACACATTTTTACACGTCCCACAAAATCCGCAGCTTGTGATATTCATGAATAAGGATTAATAAATGATAATCATTGGTTTACACATGGCAGAGAATTAAAAAAAAATAGAATTTATGGTTATCACACGCTACCGATTTTTCGGGACGTGTAAAAATATGTCGTGAAAGATGGTGAATTTTTTCAGAAAATTCAAAATGGCCCAAGTTTGAAAAAAAATGTTTGGTTGAAAACTGAAAAAAAAATATGGAAATCAGTTCCAATATTTATTTATTAATTTTTTTCATTCATAATTTCTTGAGGAATGGAATTATGAGTGGAAAAAAAATAATAAAAAAATATAATCTAGGATTGACAACTCTTCATTATTGGTTTACACGTGGTAAAAAATGAGAAAAAAATAAAAGATATGAATAGCACAATCTGTACATTTTTCGAGATATGTAAAAATATGTCTAGAAAAATGGTGAATTTTTTCAACGAAATCGAAACGGTCCAAGTTTTGAAAAAAATAATATTTTTGGATTAAAACAAAAAAAAACATATAATACTGACTTTTGATAATTTTTTTGTATTTTTTTTATGATACGACCATTCATGGCGAAAAAATTACCTTCTATTTTATTTTGATATCTCTGACGTTGAAAAAGTTATGAGCATTTAAAAAAGTTCTTGCCAAATTTTGAAAAATTAATTACTTTTAAAAGGGTTGAGATAGAAATCTAAAAAAATTCCTAAAAACTCCTTTCAGTAGTTACTTGAATATGAAAAAATTTCGACAAAATAAAAAATGATCGGGGTCACGGACTGGCCAGTTTGGCATGGAATGCCCCATATATTATCATTCATATTAAATGTATGACATATTTTTATTGGAAATGAAAGAGTTACAACGAAACTAATGTGAAAGGAAAATTACCAAATTAATTTAAAAAAAATCTATAATGGTACAATGAATTATGAATAATTTTTAATTTGAATAATTTATATCTTGTTTTTAGTTTTTTAAAGAAAGATGAGAACTACAAGATGATTCATTTTTAATGAGATATTTATTGAAATCGTGAGACAGTTTAATATTTCAGTTATTTCTCTTAGAATTTTCCTTTGTTCAACAATTTTTCTACAGTTAACATTGAATTTTCGAGATTTTGTACGTTTATGAGGTCTCTGGGAGCCCGTCGCCTTTCAAGATTTTTCACTCCCACATCTACTAAGTGTCGTATGACTTTTTATGCGCCCTCTTGATTTTTTTATTGCCTTTTTCTGAGTCCAGCAAGACCGAGAGTACTTTCATAAAGAAAAGAGAAGGTAAAGGAATATTATCCAAGTGTGCAAAGGGATAGAAAATAGAGTTTCCAGCGATGAGGGAAGGAAGAAAGAGATTGAACGTAATTGAAATTAGTTAAAAAACCTTTTTTCCATCACGTGCTACGAAACATTTTTTTATCAGTTAGAATAGAGCCATATTTTTTTAGTTCGTGATCTGTCGGCTTTACTTCCTGAATTTCTTATAACGGTTTTCAAATGGCAAACTAAAAAAATATTGCCGGAATTTGTTTTTCTCCTTCTTTCGATGATTTATCAAAGTTCCATGTGTGATCGGAAACTTTCCTTTTGCTAGAGTAGTACAACCAAACGATATCGCTGCAAAGGAGGAAAGAAACGTCTTGCAAAAATCCGAATAAATTTGCCATTTTTCGTCGGTGCACGAAAAATGAGAGAGGACCGAGGCATTCGAGCTTCAAAGCTGTAACAACCTACAGGTATACATGAGCGAGAAGTCGAGGTAGTCTGAAAGTAACGATATCTCGATGTTCCGGATATCTCTAGTCGAAAATATAACTATAAAGACGTAAAAGTGAGTAGGAGGGAGGGAGAGAAAGAGATGATGTTATGCAGAGCCGGTGAAATTTAATCTAGACGCCGCGGGCTTCTAGATTAGTTTCTAGGAGTCGCATGAGCTTGTACGCACGTGTACATATCGCTATGTATATGGGTATATGAATAAAAAGACATATACACATATAAATATATTTATATATCATTGCATATCCGATTCTGCGCCTCAAAAAATACAGGGTGTCCTAAAAGTTGCGTCTCAAATTCAGAGGATTGATAGTGTATGTAATTCTGAAGCGAAAAGTGCTTTAACATTTTTCCCTTCGACGTACGCTTAATGAGATACGCCGGAAAATCTGAACCTGTCGTCGTCAGGATTTGCTTCGGCTATTAATTATATAATATACGATAATCGGCTATTATTAATCAATTAATAACTCGTCACTGACACATCGGAGAAACACTGTTCTCTTCAGGATCACATGATCTACTTTTCCGATAAATATTAGGCTTAACTGCTGGGACACACTGTATACGTGTATAAACGTTATGAGAAGAAGGATCATGTCTCGGTGCTCTTCTTCAGAACGTGATCCACATGGCACGAACCCCGCGAACGTTTCTCTCATTCGCTTCTTCTGGTTTTTACGATGCCATAGCATAATTTCTTAGCTCTTTCCTCCTGCTTGCATCCGCCGCGGAAGTAGAAAAAAAGACACCTTCCGCTTGAGAAAGAAAAGGCTACGTGCTCTTAGCCGTCGTCGTCGTCGTCGTCATCTTCTCTCTTTTATTTTTGTTTTCGTATACATTTCGAATCGGGTAAAAGTGTATGTTGTCCCCATACCCTTTACTTACTTGAGACATTCAATATTTTTTCATCATATATATATATATATATATATATACGTGAGAAGAAGAAGAAAGTGGAATAAAGGAAAATCGTGATTTTGCATGAGAAATTCGCAACGATCGTCTTCATCGACGCGAGAAAACGAATAAAATTTAATTCACAAATTCTTTCGTTGAAAATTTTCCAATTTGCTAGATGCGAATATACTAGCACCGAGAATGGCAAGAACTCTTTCGTTACTTCCTTTAAGTAGGATGAAAAACATCAGAATATAGATATAGTCGACCAGATAGAGAGCGACACGCAACAGTGTTTCAACGATATTATGTAACGTGAGATTCTCACGCCTCCATTTAAAAATCTTCTCTTTTCTTTCTTGCTCTTCTTCGTACT
The DNA here is from genome assembly GCA_963989365.1 of Rhimphoctona megacephalus. Classification (NCBI taxonomy): domain Eukaryota; kingdom Metazoa; phylum Arthropoda; class Insecta; order Hymenoptera; family Ichneumonidae; genus Rhimphoctona; species Rhimphoctona megacephalus. The sequence continues at coordinate 64,068,202 of OZ022414.1, read as the reverse complement.
TTCCGTTTGCAGCCTCCTGCTGAGCATTGTTTCAATCCCTTCTCAACATTCATCCAACCTCTCGTACACCCAACACCTTTTTTTCACTTTCTCTTTGTTTATTTTTTTTTTTTTGAGGGGAACATTTTTTCCCCCTATTTATACGCTCGCACAGCTCTTTTCACGTTTCTTTTCACCTGGCTTCGCATTCCGGGGGATTTAATTTACCTTCACGTATATACATTTATTTTGTGCTTACATTCACGCAACTAACACTTATTCTAGTATTGAAAATCATCAGTTAGTGGTAGTTTTTGTTTCGGAGTATAGACTGTTGCATATAGGAATTTTCAACCGCTATATATGCGCGTGTATCGGAGGATTTTGCAAACTCGCCTGATTCCTAAAGGTTTCGTTAAGTGTGTCATAAATGATTGCAGTAACAAGAAAAAAAACCACTCTAAATTACGTATGTAGTGTCTTTATGGCTTCATTACCGCAAAAAAAAAAATTGATTCATGTAGCATCCGCTAGATGGCTGTGAGCGTGCATGTTTCGCGTAGCTGAAGCACTCGAGCCAGATCTATATATGGCTTTGGGTTTTCGACCTTTTGGTTCAAGCTTATTTTTTTGCCAAACAAAGCTCAGACATGACTTATGATTATGAGGTTAGTAAAGTTTTTCGACTAAATTCATCAGGTAATTAAAAATTCCTTTGACATCCCCACAGTAAGTCGCACAACTGAAATCTTTTCTTTCACGTGATCTTCGTGTACTTGTCTACTCACGAATGTCCCAATTCTTTTGAAGCACAATATTTCGTCTATACATCGGGTACATCTCTTGTAAGGAGAAAAAGGATTTCAAAAATTTCATTTTTATCTTTGTAACGTTAACCTCTAATGTAAAATATATGTGTCTGTGTTTACGATGGATAAAAAATATCTAAATTGTCTGTTTTTTGCCCACCACTCTTTGAGCGTTGATTTACGATAAAAATTAGAAAAAAAAAGTTTTTTTTTAAATCTCGCGGAAGGAAGTCCCGTAGCTGAAAATTTAAAGGTTGAAGAAGCCATTTTTGTGGTTTCGAGGATTCGAAAGATCCTAATTTGTCCTTTTTTACGTTAATCCTTTCAATAAATATAGAAATTTATATAATATATCATTTTTGCGGTTATTTGCTTTTTTTCTCGCGCCACTTAAAACTGCCCTTGCGATAATTCATTGTTGGCAGAGAGGAGAGAGGGATAGGAAGAATAAAAGAGGTAGAGGAAGCGAGGTTACTGAGGAATGAGAAAATAAAGATGTTTAGAGACCGCAGTGTCTTGAGACGTGAGACACAAGAAGATTGGGGGGTTGAACTCGAGATCGCTATATATTAGAGAAGATGAGCTTGTAATTCCTTCGGAGGAAAATGTACTTGGTAAACAAGATGTCGGCTGAGCTGACTGATGTCTTTTATAACGGCACTTTTCTTTTCCTTATCCACGGATTTTCGCATTCAAAAATGAAATATTGCACTCCGCCTCAGGCTCTTGCTTTTAGACCTTGGGATTTATTAACTTTACCCCTTGACTATTTATTCAGTAGATTTTCAAAGCTTCAAAATTACCAGCAAATTTATACGATCCTTAAATTCCAGTTTTTCTATTTTTCCGTAAAATTAAGAATAATTAAATAAAATATTTGGCTCTAATTTTAAATAGATGGGTAAGAACCGTCACCGCCCTACAACTGTTATTTTTTTAAATCAATTAAATCAAATTATCGTTTCGTCTAATCTTTTAATCAAACGAACATATTTTTTATTTTGATGTAGCTAATAAGTACAATTTGGATTAAATTTTGTATTCCGATCAAGTCATTTCAAGTATTGAAACTTTTAGCTTTTCAGCACTCGTAAAAGTGTTCAAGTACATATCGTATGGCTTGTGATTTGACCTGCATCAGAACGTTCCATTATTTAGCTTTCGACGTTGCGCCCTATATACAACTCTATTTTGAGGGTTTGTTTTTTCTGCTGCCTTGCAATTTGACCAGTCTCCATTTTCCAATACAATGTCAAGCTCTATACGTACATAGTTATATGTATATATATATATATGTACAGAGATATGTAATGTATAAAATTCTGGAATACCGTCGTTTATCGAGTACATGTAGACCCAAAAACGAGCATAGCCTTGTGTAAACGAGACTTTATAGGGGATTATGAGGTTTGAAGAGTATCATTATATAAGAAAAAAACTAGTTCCTCCCTCACTGCACCACGAATTAGAGAAAAAATTTTACGAGCTCACCTAACCGTGCAAATTTTCCACTTCACCCAACATTCCAAAGTTGACGTCCCACCGCTAATCGATTTGGATTAGTCGATTAATGTAAAATTAAAAAAAAAAACATGAAATATTTTTTATTTTTCCTGAATAAGTATATATAAATTAAAAAAGCTATGATCGTATCATTCGTAAATTTAATTAATTTCATACCAATACGATCGTATAAATATAAAATAGCTACGAATGAATTGAATCGAATCGAATGATTGAAATATGAATATAATTTAATATCATCTAACCATTAAATTATTATATTCATTAAATTGGGTGAAATCCGATCGTTGGTTTAACAATAATAGGATTTAATAAACATATATGTATTTTCGAATAAAATAAAATTCATTTAATTACGAAGAGATTATATAACTCATTCGAGAACTTCAGTTCAGCAGGCATCAAATAATATTGCAATTATTATTCCATAAGCCCATAAGCCTTCATAAGCTTTTAACAATACATTCAATATTTTTTATTTTTTATTCTTCCTGCGTATAATCTCGCGAGTTTTTACTAGCCCATCCCATCACTTTAACCCCACTTTTTCCTCGCTTCACTAATTTCTAATTTCTTAATTTCCATATTCCTGAGAAACCCTTCAAGAGTGTTGCCCACATCCACTCTTTCCTAATGCACTACTGTATCAAATTTGTACGAGAGCCAAGGGAAACTGTGGAAAACCTGGTCGATACAGGCGGCTATATTTTTGACTGAGTTTCAAGTGATTAGCACCATCAGAAACTCAGAAAAACTGTCTCCCATTCAGCGATTGATGCGCGAGCCTGTGAATGGCTAAGCGATCACCCAACCAAGTATTAGCCTCGTCCGAGGCTGCTGAACTTTTATGATCGCCGAAGCCACACACCGACCGCATACCCATCGCTGTCGGCGATACATTCAATAATAAATAAGTAAAAAATAAAAAATATAAATAAGCAGTCTTTTTTTGGCGGATAACTTACAGATTGATCCCATCATAGCCAGCCCCTATTCCAACGTGGTCGACGCCTGCGACATTTCGCACGTGGTTGATATGCTCTGAAACAGAAAATCAAGAGCCCTTCATATATATATATATATATATATATCCGTACATTATGTACGTTGCGGTTATATATACATTGATAATGGTACGTACATGGGACAAACGAAACGAAACGAACGATCGTGTCTAGTTAGTCAGAGATTCCGATGGGAATGAATGACAAAGAGAGTGTGTGTGCGGGGGGGGGGGGGGGAAGGGAGGAATTGTGTGAGAGGGTAAAATAGAGGTGGATTTACTCGTTACTTTTTTCCCCATGGGGGTTGCGTATATAGTTGAGCGCGTTATTAGCTTTCCGCGGGTAACGATTATCGTCAGCGTGTACATCTCTCTTCTCTTCTCATTTTTTGTCTTTGTTTCCCTTCTTTTTTGCTCACTTTTTTCCTACTTCTTTTTTTTTCTAAACGGCATTATGTTTTCTTTTTTCAAGCTCCCCCCCCCCCCCACCTCCTCAGTCTTCTATACTTTATTCCATTTTTCCTTCCTCGCGTTATTTCTTCTTTCTTTTGGTGATATTCGATTTTGTGCTTCTTCGATCAAAATAATTTTTTGTTTTCATCGAAATTCATTTTTTTTCTTCTCTCATTCGTTCTCTTAGTTTTTTGAACTTTGCGCATTGTTCTTGTATTTTTTCTTACTTCTTATCTTGCACCGTTTTTCCTTCGTTCCTCTTTTCTCATTTATTCTTTGTGAGCTCTCCATTTTTTTCTACCCCTTTCTTCTCTTTATTTACTCTGGTATCCTAATACGAGAGAAATATTATTCAAAATTACTCGAGAGACAAAAATAGAAATGTCCATTTCTCACTTCGATCTCTCCTTCCTTTATCTTCTGTTCGTGCAAATTTTCCATTCTGTCTCATTTCCAATCTACATTCATCTTCGATTTGTTTACTCTGATATTCCAACAGGAGAGAAAAATTATTCGATGTTAAAGAAAAAAAAAATGAAAAGTCTCGTTTCACTTCGATCTTTTTTCCTCGTTTTCTTTGCTTCCCCCATTTTTCCTGGTTTAATCTGATATTCCATTATGAGAAAATAAAAATTAGAAATACATGAATAAAAAGAATTAATACCGTTCTTTTCTTTTTACATTTTTTGATTTATTTCTTCTTTCTCTATCTCGTACGGAGTTCGAAAAAAAAGAAAAAAAGAAACAACAGAAAGTCTGTTCCCACATCGATTTATCTCTCATTGGTTTTATGCACTTATACATACATGTTAATATATTCGTCGTACCTGTCTAATGGCACTTTTGGTTTTGCTCGAATTTTCATTCCTCTATATTCTGGCCGGTTCGTGGCCTCGCATATCTCAGTGATCGATTCGAACACTTGCTCGTAAATCAAACGATGAAAACGACCACGGAGAATTGTAAAGGCGAAATTGCGTTGGTCATTACTGTCGGTTATGCCGCGTATGTGCTCGATTATGGCTTGAACTATATATCGATACGAAATAGGTGATCTCTGCGATTCAATATTGCAATTAAAACCATATCGAGACTTTACGAATTTCCCGAATGTATCAATATTTTTATTTACACGATTATTGCTCATTTCTCTTGTTCAAACATTTACATACATTTCGCGAAGATCAAACCTCATTGTTATTTTATCGAAATAACTTAATGTGCCTATTTCAAATTTAATGAATATTTGAACTAATAATGGGTGTACAGAGAACAATAAAATATACGACGAGTCCTACATTTTTGAACGTATAATAAGCAAATGTAAAAATCATTTTGTTTATTTCAATAAATTGGCATGGCAAATTCTTTGGCTGCTGAATAATTGAGCGAATGTATGTAAAAAAAATAATTTAATTGTATTTGGATTCCAACGAACAGTAAAAAATGTTATCAGCTTCACAAAAAAGAGTAGAAATTGAATTTTCATAAAAAATTATAATGCTGTTTTGGAAATTGGAAGCATATCGAGCACAATATAATTATTAGTAAATAAATGAAATAAATTAGTATGTCAATTTTGCGAAGATGCTGATACAGTCATGTTATTTTACCTACTCATTATAATTTCATTTCCATTACTTTTTATTACTATTTTATTTTAGTTTTTAATGCTTATTTCATGTTTATTATAAAGTAAATTTTTTTTTTCATTACTAATTATAACTTTCTCAAAATCTTTTTTATAACTAATGGAACCAGAAAGAAGGAGAAAAATTTTGTATTTAAAAATTCTTTAGTTTCTCAAACTTCTCTCACTAATATTATGCATCCCTTGAGAATCGAACCCTCTGACGAGTAATAATCAGGTTTTAATTATTCAAGACTGACATACACGCCGCAAACCACAAGTTTCTCGTATGGAGGGGAGGGGGGGGGGGGGGAGAGGTTTTAGTGATTAATGAGAACGAAACGCGTTTGAGATCGAAATTAAGGTACGCGAGAATGCACATAGGCCTTAAGGGTTCATGAGCTTTCGCCACGTTGCAATACATAGCAAAAGATGATATTAGCCAAGAAATTTGCTTCTAATCAGCGTTTCAAAGCAACGAGCCACAAACTCGGAAGTGACAAAGGGACCACATTCATTACTGAATCGAATATGGATATCCATTTTGACTTATTCGTATTTAAACACCCTTCAGAGGAATCAGTTATCGCACATACTTTAGCCAAAGTAAATCAAAGTTGGGACCACCGGAAATCAACAATAAGGTTTGAGAAGCTTTGCCTTGAAATATTGTTTAGTTACAACAATTATTACAGTAATCCCTGTATAAGAAAATCTCATCTCCTTTTTTTACGAACTCACCTATGTTTTTCTTTTTAAGGGGACTAGGCAACGAAAAGAGGCCGAAAATGCGATAAAATTCAAATGGCATTTGTGAAGAACCGAAACAACATGAATATATTTTCTTTTTTGCAACGTTTTTATTGGAGTTTTGGCTATTAAATTTAGTGCTTGAGGTTTCAAAAATATAAATATTTAAAGGAGATATGGGCGGATAAAGAAGACCATGCACTGCTTGCTCCCTCATTGCCACGATTCCGAGTGGCCGGTTGAAATTTTCAGCAATTCTCAAACGCTATTCTCTTCAGAGAATGTTCCTCTACAGACTGAACCTAAAATTTTTGAAAAAAAATAAAAATTTAAAAAATGGCGGCTAAAATTTGACAACAAATGTCATTCGATTTTCGATGTTTTTCAAATTTCGGCCGCCATTTTTTTAATTTTTATGTTCTTTCAAAAATTTTTGGTTCAGTCTATGGAGGAATATCTCCTGAAGAGAATGGCGTTTGGGAATTGCCGAAAACTTCAACCGGCCACTCGGAATCGTGGCAAAGAGGAGCAGTGCATGGTCTTCTTTATTCGCCCATATCTCCCTTAAATATTTATATTTTTGATACCTCAACCACTGAATTTAATAGCCAAAACTCTAATAAAAACGTTGCTAGAAAGAAAATGTATGTATGTTGTTTCGGTTCTTCACAAATGCCATTTGAATTTTATCCCATTTTCGGCCTATTTTCGCTGCCAGCCGCTTTAAAGGAGAACCGCGTATAAGCGAAACCGCGATTGGCGGATACGCGGTTGGGGAGGGATTACTGTATTAGAAATTAGAAATTAATGGGGAATTGATAATATACTTTTAATTAGGTATCATTGAGTTAATTTATTTTTGTTTATTTATTTATTTATTGTTAATTTATTAATTTTATTATTTACTTATTAATTTATTGGATAAATTCAGAATAAAAAAAATTACCAGCGACGTCTTCGAGGGTCGATTTTTCTCCGCAGCTTATGAAGTGTGGATAGAAAGACACCATTACAATCCCACCCGATTGAGCCTGTAATTATAACACACATTTTGTTGATTAATATGTTAAAATGAAAAAAATAAAATTGAAGATGAAAAAAAGTTAAAGATAGAAAAGTACCAAATATTTTTAAAATTCATAAAATGTCTCTACAATCAATCAAATGCATGATTTCGTCTTTACTATGAAGTTGACATTCGTTTATCCGTATTTTTACTTCTTTATTTCTACTGTAATGAAAAAATATGAATATGCACGTTTTTTCTCGGAAAAAATATTTAAGGCGCCAGTTTCCATTTTTTTTGTACTTAAAAAAAATGTTAGAAGTATCAAAAAAAAATTAACGGTCCAATTTTTTTTTATATCAAAATATGAAAAGAAAAAGTACGTGCATTAATTTTTTTCTTCACATACATTCAATTTTCACTGAATGTATGTAGGAATATTTTGAAAAGCAGATTTTAAAAATTTTTATTAACAACATATAATATGAAGTTGATACTTACGAGAAGTCGAAGAGCGTGATCTGGCACGTTTCTTGACGAGTTGCAGAGTGCATGTGCGCTGCTGTGGCTAAATATGACAGGTGCTCTCGAGGCGCTCATTGCGTCGAGCATCGTAGGTACCGAGACGTGCGAGAGATCGACCATCATTCCCAGTCTGTTCATCTCGAGTACGATGCTCTGAGGCAAAAAAACCCGAAATGCTGACTAATCATCTTTCTCACATTTATTTAACTTGAATTCATTTGATTTCAACAAATTTTATTCTCACATCATGAAAAATGAAGTATTACATAAAAACTTATTCATTTTCGTAATATTAAAAATGAGAAATTGATTGAACTTTATTTATTGATCTTACGAAAATTGAAGACAATTTGAATTGTCGTACAACTAAAATTCACAGAGTTCGATTCGAAGAGACTTCTTTTCTCTAATGAAAATGCTGCAAAAAAAGAAATTAATCAATTCTAAATAATACTTGATTCAATTTTGAATAAAAAAAATACTTTCAATTTTAATATATTTAAAAAAAAAATTATTATTAAGACTTGAATAGCGAACTGATGTTGAAGTCTTTCATTAAAATAGATAAGTATTCTGAATGAACATTATTTTCACTTAAACGAATTAAACAAGATTATATTAGCATATAAATAAATTGAATCAAGGTTTCAAATAATTTAAATCAAAATTAAATTAAATCAAATTCGAAAACAATTAGTATTTTGCTTATTGTTGCGAAAACTGGTGTTGGCGTCTGGAAAAGTTTGCAGAATGGTTGATACGTAGAAGTGGAAGTTCGTAAACAGGGCACTTTGATTTGAGGGTTGAAAAGGGGCTGGAAGGAAAAAAATGTTAAAAAGAAGAAGAAAGAATGGGAGGAAAAAGTAACCCACGTTAAGAGACTGACACTTATTGCTCGAGTTGTTGGGGGTCTGCCCAGAGAAAATCGTCCTTTTGGTGGAGAAAAGGGTAAAGGGTGAAGGAACGAGTAGAACGGACGATGAAAGAGGAAAATTTCGTTCGACTCGCACGCTGATTCCAATGTGTCTTGTCGGGTACGACAGTGTCATGCGGAATCTTCGATCACGCGAGGACGGAATTCTGAATCTTTTAGATCGCGGTTCGATATAAATTACATTCCAGGTTTTTTTTTCAAAAATGTATTGTTAACCAATCGAGTGTTGAAATCGAATTAAAATTTGAGTAAACGCAGTATCGACAAAAATAATAAAAAATGAAATAAAGGCAAAAAAAAACAAAAAAACGACACGTAATTTTTTATTTTTTATCTCCTGCAGACACGCAGATGCTTATTTATACTACCTCGATTACTCGTTAACCCTTTGAAGCATAGAGACATACTGGTATGTCACCTACTTCCACTCTGTTTTTCTTCAATAAAAAATTTTTTTAGCGCATAACGACGAATGTAAATGTATATTTAGGATATTAGGAGATCAATTGTTACTACAATATGACTATTAAGGGTTTATGTTTCATTTAGTGGATGTTAATAATAAGTAGAGTACAAGAAAACACGTTTTTTAGATAATAAATGTAATTGTAGCTAATCCGGCAGGTAAACAATAAACAAAAAATGAATTCATAGATGTTTTTTGGGTCGCTGATTACGAATTTGAGCTCAAAATCCAGAAATTCAAAATGGCGGATCCAATATGGCGGACCAAAATGCTCAAAGTAGCTTGATGAAGATGAAACTCGGTATTCGGAGGTTTATAGCGTCGCTGAATACGAATCTGAGCTCAAAATCCAGAAATTCAAAATGGCGAATCCAATATGGCAAACAAAAACCGTAGATTTTACTGGAATTACTAGAACATCGGAGTTGCTCAATATGTTGATTCTGCTACATTGAATTTCTAATAAAACTACGCTTTTAGCATTACTCAGAGCTAACGGCGAGGACGTAGCAAGTTTCTAGCTCCATATTTTTTAAATATTTTTATTTAAGTTTTTATTTTTTTTTACTTTTTTATTTCTTTTTTACTTTTTTATTTTTTATATTTTTTTTATTATATAATTATAAGCTCAGTAGCTTATTATAAAGCTTATTATAAAATTATAAGCTCAGATTAGTATCAGTGACCAAGCCAGTTTTTGTGTTTCATTGTTCAATATTGGAACTGCCATTTTTATTGTTCAATTTTGAATTGAGATTCGTATTCAACGACTCAAAAAATCCCTGCATACGGAGTTTCATCTTCATCAAGCTACTTTGAGCATTTTGGTCGGCCATATTGGATCCGCCATTTTGAATTTCTGGATGTTGAGCTCCGATTCGTAATCGGTGACCCAAAAAACCCCCGGACACCAAATTTGAAGTAGATCTTATGTCAGGAATAATGTATGCTTCGCAGTTATGGTCCGCCATATTGGATTCGCCATCTTGAGTTTTCAAATTTTGAGTGCAGATTTGTAATCAGCGACCCCAAAAACCCCCGAGTACCAACTTTCGCTTTCATCAAACGATTTTTGTATTTATCGTCCGCCATATTGGATCCGCCATCTTGAATTTCCAAATTTTGAGTGCAGATTTGTAATCAGCGACCCCGAAAACCCCCGAGTACCAACTTTCGCTTTCATCAAACGATTTTTGCATTTATGGTTCACCATATTTTGATCCGCCATCTTGAATTTCCTAATTTTGAGTGCAGATTTATAATCAGCGACCCCGAAAACCCCCGAGTACCAACTTTCGCTTTCATCAAATGATTTTCGCAGTTATGGTCCGCCATATTGGATCCGCCATCTTGAATTTCCAAATTTTGAGTGCAGATTTGTAATCAACGACCCCGAAACCCCCCGAGTACCAACTTTCGCTTTCATCAAACGATTTTTGCATTTATGGTCCGCCATATTGGATCCGCCATCTTGAATTTCCAAATTTTGAGTGCAGATTTGTAATCAGCGACCCCGAAAACCCTCGAGTACAAAGTTTTGAGCTCATTGCACGTAAGGAAAAATGTGTGCTTCAAAGGGTTAAGAGAAAATTAAAAAAATTGAAAGAGGAAAAATAAAACATGAGTTCATTTCCGTTGACAAAAAATAATAATGATTGCGGAACTGCCAATTGGAGCGATACTTCGAAAAGTGAATTCTTAGATCTGCGATATCAAAATAATTGTATTGTTTCGATTGAATAAATCGAGTTTTGAGAAAAAAAATATTTAGGTGAGGAGAGTATCGACACGCTTAAGGGATTAAGGAGGCTCTGAAAAGGACCAGTTTTGACTGATAGAGATGCCTACGTAATTTGTTGGTTGAAAATATTTAAGGCGACACGAGGATAATATAGTTAAAATCACAGTCAAATGAATTCTTAATTAATTATAAATTACAAAAGCGAAGTATTTACAGGCGAAGCAGCACAAATTTACAACAAAGCGTTAAAATAAAATCAAAGGCGCTATAAAAAAATAATTTAAATAAATTAAAGAATTGCAAAAGCATGACAGGAAGTTTACTCGCGGGTCGTGGGGACCCGTAGAGGAATGAGGTCCGAGACCGGTCTACGCGAATGTGGCACATCCGATGTTTTTGGGGGCGTCGCGTCGAAGGATTCGTCGACGAAAACCGTGACATCTTGATATATTATTATAACATCGGAATTGTCACCCGTTGCGCCTTTTTTTGTCATCGAAACTTTTCAACGGGTCGATTTCTTTGAGGTTTCTTTCGGGAGGAGTAATAGATTCCTTCTGTGGAGGAGCTGCGGGGAGAGGAGAGGTGGGGAAGGGGATTGATGACGAGTCCACCAAATCGTAATGCTTAACGTCAAAATAACATCAAAACAAAATGACACACGACAAAATAACACGACAAAATAACATCGCGACAAAATAACACACGACAAAATAATATGAAAAATATGGGAATCGAATGATATTAATATGACGTGTATTTACAAAGTGCAAAACAAAGTATAAAGTAGTGTGCATTACAGTGACGTATTAAATTTGAATATTGTGAGCTACTCCTTTTAAATACCCAATGTATTCGATTAATCAATGGGTTCGATTCATTGTTTCATCCCATAGATTGATTATATTTAAATGTTCGAATTATATAATTTAAATTTGTATACAAATCTAATAAATAAAAAATACAAAATAGTATGTAGTTTACGTTTCTTATGCTGTTCAAACCTAAGATGGTTCAAACCTAGAGTGGTAGAAGGATGGTTCAAACCTAAAAAATGACAAAGGGGCGCTAAGCGCCCTGTTGCCCAAACCATCAGATTCAACTATTTGCTCCTGAATTTTATACTTTGAGACACTTTTCTCTAAAATTTTTTAAGACAGTCCTAGAAACTACCTTTAGAGATACTTAAATATATATTCTGACGATAATTTTTTATCGTCACTTAAAACAACTCATTATTGTTTCTCCCGCTCGATGCTCCAACCACGATACAGCCTCGTAGGATCTATCTAAGACAAAAAGGATTAAAATTTATTTTATAATTAAGTATTAATTGCGTCCCGGAATATTTATTTTATTTTTCATTCGCCGGCGAGAATTATTGGAGGGAATAAGAGTAAAGCAGTAGCGAGGAGAGAGACAACAACATGGAAAAGGGAGTTGGAGAGAGAGAGAGACTTTCGAATTTCGTTTGCAACATCGGCGTACTTCGAGCGAGGCTCGTACGCATTGGTTACCTACAAGACACCGACACACACACTCACACGGTACATCAATCTGGGGAATATTCGGGAATCTTCGAGAACATTATCATCGTTGGACGACGCTATTATTGGTCATCGTCGTTTTCCAGTCGTTAAGTCAGGGGAGTCGCAATATTGGGTGACGTCGGACCCTGGTTACAATGATCGAAGATAATCCCGTTAAATTAATTATTGAAATCTTCCCTATATCTTTCTCTTGTTATTTATCGTCGTTAAGAACTTATTATTTGGGCTAGGGGTTGTTGAAAGTAACGAATAACTAAATAATTATTCACGATAGAAATTCGGGGCCCCGTCTAACGCCCGCGACTAATTGGCTTGTCACGCGCCTGTCACAAATATTCGTGAATATTCGAGAGAAAGAGGGAAAAAGGCGGTGAGAGTGTCGTGTGTGACTCTCGATTTCGTCAGATTTTCGGTGAGCGTTGAGTGGGACGGACATGTAAAATTAAACGGTAATTATTAGCAAACTTCTCTCCTTCTCGCTTTCCGAGTTGGCCAGTGGGTTTATCCGGTATTTGTTAACGATTTTCCTTCAATAATTTCACCTAAAGAAATATTGAAAAAGTGTTGCGATCCCGGCAAAAGTGTTAACGTTTGATAACGGCGGCGGCTTTGCCTTTCGCTTTGAAAATATATTTTTTCGATTATTGCCACGTGTTCGCGGGTTTTGCGAAGCAGCTCGCTATATAATTAATTTCCGGGTAATAATTGTGTCGTGGTTGAATCCGAAAATCTCAAATATTTCGTGTAATTAAATTAATTTTCGTCATTAATTAATAGTTCCAGGATACGAGGATTTTCGCGAATAAGTGCGGGTTATGAGAGTGGGAATTGTATGTGTGTGAGACCCGGAAAGAATTATCGCGGGTTGCAAAACCAATAGTCCGGCCGAGTCACAGAATATCGGGTACTCGGTAACGCTTGGAACAACTATCTTTATTTTATGCGAGATACTACTTATTAACAACAATTTCGTTCCTTCCTGTGAGTAAATCCACGGTAGGAAAATACGGGCTCGTCATAAATTATAAGAGTGTGTAGAATCCCGGTCGTATGAGTGTGAACGTGAGTGAGTGATCGCGAATATTCTATTGTTCTGTAGTTTTTTTTCCCGTGATATTAATATTATTATTATTTGATTTTAGTTTTGTACCTTGGAATAAAATTCGGTTTGTCAGATGTTAGAAATTTGGACATTGTACAGTAAAATTGTTGAACAATAAAATTATAATTTTCATTTATATTTTCTCTACAAAATCATATCGTGCTCAATTTTCTTTTTATTATTTAATGACCCCGCCCATTCCGCTGCAACGAAGCCGGTCAACCGTCTATCTCTCTCGTATTAAGTCGCTTTAGCGGCTGGCGCCCAATTAAAATAAAATAAATTAATTCGAGCGAGAGAATCGGGCTTTTGTGGCGTTAGGATTTTCCGTCACAATATATATATATATATATTAGGGTGGTTCAAAAAAAATCGATATTTTTTTTTTCGCGGGCCTCAACGGAAATTGTTAGTACATTATGAAAAACTAATTTTTGCAAAATTTAAGTGGTCTAAAAAATTTTTTAGATAGTGCTCAAGCGACTTTTTGGTATTTTAAAATACTTTTTGTTGATAATTTCGGCATGAAAATTCTTTTGTTTATTCTTACAGCAGGACGTGTCAGTGCTTGATGAAAGTGTTATTCGTTCAAAATTTGGACGCTCTGAAAAAATTTTAACAGCTGCCACAAATAATTTTTTCGCATTTTTTTTTTCAATTTTCGGCTAAAAATCACGAAACAATCGAATCTTTCACTACATTAGTTAATTTTTTGTTTTCTCTCATAATAAGAGGTATAAGTATTTGATGAAAACATAATTTTCTTCAAGCATTAATGCTCCAAAAAGTTTTTTTAATTAGCTCAATCGATTGCTTTCCATTTTCTTGTGTATTCAATTAAAAATCATGATAAATGATAACAGAATGATTTCGAGATATGCGTTAAAAAATATGTATTCTAGTATGTGGCATAAAAGAATTGAAAAACTTAATTCAGCATCCCACTAAACGGCTTTACGTGAATTGCTATTTGCAGAACGCTGTTACAAAAAATATACCTCAATGCCAGAAACTCTATAATCATTTCTTGGATGAAATTCCTGGTAGAATAGAGAAAAAAATAACGTCATAATAATTTATTCTTTTATGAATTACAAAACATTAATTTTGCTGAAATACGACGTACGATTCTTCTTACCATCCTATTTTGAAGATTTGAGCCACTTGTTATAGGCCAGCAAACCTGGACAACGTTTCGCAAACAAGCTCACATTTTTTATTTCAGTACATTCTATACAATTAAAAATCTTGGTAAAATTGGTAATAAAATGAAATTGGTAATAAAAATAAGTCAAATTAATTGGTTAAGAGCAACTATTTTTCAACTGCATCTTCGAAGTAAGCACGTAAGTTTGTAGATACTCGTATGCTGTTATCTGGAATACGTGTTTTCAAACACATCTTTTGAAATTGTTCTATTTATTATTATCTTTCGACATGCTTTTTAGCTAGAAGTACAAGAAAATAAGAATCCGCTTAAATTAGCTTAAAAAATGTTTTGAAGTTAAAAGTTTTAAGAAAATAGTCTCATCAAATATTTACGACTCTCGTTTTAATAGGAAACCAAAAATTGATTTTTGTAGTTAAAAATTTGATTATCTCGTCATTTTTATCGAAAAAATGAAAAAAAAAAAATGCAGAAAAATTACTCGAGGCAGCTGTTTAAATTTTTTAAGAGTGATCAAATTTTGCAGAAATCATGTTTTCATCAAGCACTAACACTTTCCGCTATGAGAGCAAAATAAAAAAAATTTCATGTCGTGATTTTCAACAAAAAATAGAAAAAATATGGAAAAGTCGCTTGAGCACTATCTAAAAAATTTTTTAGACCATTCAAATTTTGCAAAAATTAGTTTTTCATAATGTACTATTTCCGTTGAGGCCCGCGAAAAAAAAAACATCGATTTTTTTTGAACCACCCTAATATATATATATATATATATATATGCATATATTTACATGTAAATAATTACCCAATAGGTGTTATTTAGTCGTGCGTTATTTTGACGCATGTTATTTTGTCGTGTTATTTTGTCTTCGAGTTATTTTGACGTGTAACCCGGATTTGCACTTGTAGACAGTGCTATATTGCTCTTAATTCTAGAGCCTTTATATACTGGTCAGTGTGATATGCACTTTTGCACAGTGCTTTACTTCGCTTCACCCGTGTGCACAAGAGGAGAGCTCTTATCACGTCGTTGGGCCAGAATCAAGTGATTTTTTCCCGACTGAGGCACCTGTATTTATACAGATTTTTTAATATGCGAAGGATAGAGAGTTTGGGGGAAAGCGAATTGTTCACTCGAGCGTGAATTTAAATTCGGGGAAAACAACGCTCGAGTCAAATACGAGGAAAAACGCCGCTTGAGCTTGAGTTCCGGGAAACGGCTGTTGGAGCTCGGTGTTGGGATCAGTAGCAGCGATGTGCTAATTTTTCTCTGGAACACGGCGTTATTTTGGATTTATAAATTTTTGAATGGGCAGGACCTCAAGGTTTTCTATTTACTGAGGTGATCTGCGCACACATGGGGACCCTAACGGATAGCGAGTCCCTAAAAAAAGTCCTATTTGGGACTCGGGACTTATGTCGACAAGAGTGACCCCAAATTGGGTCCCAAATGGGACTTCTTTCTCCTCGCTCGGTGTAAACCGGACGTGACGTCATGAGTCCCAAATATGGACTTTTTTTAGGGGTGAAAACTCAAAAAATGTCCCTATTTGGGACTCCGAGCCCCAATTTGGGACTTTTTCGAGCGAGGCAACCAGAATATAAATGATTCCCTATTTGTATTCTGTACGAGACCGTCTTTTCAGACAGTCACAAAGTATTACGGCTTCGGCAATATGTGCCCACCCGGCTGATGATGCGTGTTCGCGAAAACGCTTGACTCTGCGCCACGCTGTGGCCGGAGCGAGAAGCAAAGAAAAAGTCCCAAATTGGGGCTCGGGGTCCCAAATAGGGCATTTTTTTTGAGATTTCACCCTTAAAAAAAGTTCCTATTTGGGATTCATGACGTCACGTCCGGTTCACACCGAGCGAGAGGAAAAAAGTCCCATTTCGGACTCCATTTGGGGTCACTATTGTCGACTTAAGTTTCCAGTCCCAAATGGGAATTTTTTTGACTTTCTTTGGGATTCGCTGATCCATCAGGGGAATAACCTCTAGGGTTATTTTAAAAACTTTTTCGCGCGCGATGTTTTGGTGAAATGAAAAAGTGACAGTATTTGCAATAAATTGATGGAAAAATACAGGTGAGTACTAAAATACTAAAATATTAATATATTTTGCTGTAAGATGTGTCAATCGGATAAATTTTTATAAATACATTTTTGTAAATTGTATTTTATTAATTTGTTATGTTTTGTTGTGTATTTGAAAATAAGATTTTGTAATAATTTAACCTATTTTTGTTTCGGGTTTACAGGTTTTCGATCGAATGAATCGGAGCGATCAGCGGACCAGATAGGAGAAGACCTTTTAATTACTTTACTTTTTAGAATTTTTCCCCAAAGGTTTTTGTGTATTGTTTTTATTGCATTACTGAATAATTCATTTTGTACATTTTTTATGATTTCAGGTGAGCAAATGACAACTGACAGGATATGTTAACGATCCAGGCTGTTATGATCAACTCATTTTTTGAAATAGTTGAATTCGAAATTATAATTTTAATTGTGTTTTATCAAGTTAAAATACCGATGCTGCCACAGAACGATTTTCTCGTGTGTACTATCGGAGAGCTTTTCATTGCTCAGATTTCTATATAAATAGAAAAAAAAAAACATTCAATGGAAAAGTGGCGTACTACAACTTTTGCAAATAACCCTCCCATTAAATTACTTCTGCGACCCTTATAAATTCCACTTTTTATTTCTTTTTGAAGACTCCATTTCGACTCTCATACGGAAGGATAAAAAAAATAATGACAGTTACAGCAAAAAAGATTGATACAGGTTTAAAAACTGCAGGATAGCTGATGCATTATTTAGCATGGCAAAAAAGGGTGAGTACTAGTATAGTTTTGAGGTTGCATTAATCTGGGGGTTCAAACTGGCCTGGATCGAGAATTTCGACGTTTCCTGGATACACTGTTTTACTATTCGATGAACTCGGATTATTCAACGAGTCATGCTAGATATTCATCTTCATTAATCTTCGAGAGTTGTGGCTCATGGGCCGACAGAGGGTGACTTTGAGGTGCAGAGATTTTGCTTACTTTCTCTCTCTCTCTCTCTCTCTCTCTCTCTCCTTTTTTGAGGTTAACTCCAATGCTGTTAAATGGGCCAAAATTTAGTTAGCCAACTCTTCCGATATACGAAACATGCGTTCAAATATTCGACAACTTCGAATACTCGCATGAATTTCAGCCAAGATATTGGGGCTAAGTTTTCCTTATTTCATTTCTGGAGAGAAAGAGGGAGAGAGAGGGAGGGAGAGAGAGAGAGAGAGAGAGAGAGAGAGAGAGAGAGAGAGAGAGAGAGAGAGAGAGAGAGAGATATGAAGACACTGAGTGAGTGCATCGTTCTATTGTTCGTATCTCGAGAAACTTTCTGAGATGAGAAACTTGGTATAGTGTATATACATAATATATATACAAGACATGCCAGTCGAATTCTCGATACAAATGGAAGTTTTAAATAATCGTCAAAATCACTATGTATTTTTTTACACCGTGTACCCAAAAAATAATTCAATTTTTTTTTAAACTTTATTTATATAACATTGATCCTGCTACAACAAAAAATTTTCTTTCAGTTGTATATTATAATTTATTAATTTCAAACGAATAAAAAAATGAGAAAAATATCTATTTTTATAAATGAATGATCGACCTTTGTATTTGAAAAGAAAAATGAAATCGGCTTACAATCGATGGTAAAAAAAAATTTAATCGTAAAATAAATAGAAAATACGAAGCGAGTGAAGCATGTGTACAAACATGGTCGTAGATCATGGAATTCCGTTCATTGGAAACGAGGCAAGTGTTTGAAGGACGAGAATTGAAGAAGAAAAGCAGAAATGAAGAAAGAGGTTGAAAGAGGATGAGGAGCGAAGGGGGAAGAGAGTCAGGTTGTATAGAGTGCGGGTGACACGAAGAGGGGTTGATGAAAAGCACGAGAGGGTGGTAAGCTGGGCTGAGCTTGGCTCCTTCCATTATTCAAGCAATTTATTTCGTTGGGGTAGGTCCGGGTGAATGAAAAAGAGACTAACAAAAATTGAAGTAAAGGGAAAAAGAAACGTGAGTAGGAAAGCTGTAAAAAGCTCTTTTTCTTTTCATTCTTCAAACGGCGAAAACGAAAAGCCATGATGTGGCCATAGACACCATGGAACAGATCATTGTATAGAATTCGCTGTTGTGCCACAATTTTTTTTTATTCCTCGCCTCTTGGCAATCTATATTTCTTTGAGTAGAAAGGGAGAGAAAACCTAGTTTTAATAAATTAAATAAAAATTGTAGGACAACGAATAATAATTGTAACTAAATAATAATAATAATAATAATAATAATAACAACAACAACAACAACAACAATAATAACAAATAGTGGTGAAAAAATAGCAAAAAATAGAAACAACAATGGAAATAGAAACTAAATAAATAAAGAGAAAAAGAGGGGGAAGAAATTAAAAAAAGAGGATTGGGAGAAACAGAAACAGGTAACGATAGAGGAATAGAAAAAGAAAGAGGTAAAGAGAAGGGTGTGAAAAAAATTGGAAAAGAAAATTAGAAAAAAGAAAAAACGTTAGAGATGAAAAGGAAAAGAACGAGGGAGAGAAAGATAAAAAAGAGAGAAAACAACAGAATCACAATTTCCATCGATACGAGAGGCGAGAGAGAATCGTACACGACAGTGCAGCATGTCGATATCGTTTGTAAGAGATATATTGTACAAGGACCGTCTCCCTTTCTCTATATCCCTTTACCTCTCTTTTTCTCATGACCGTTTCCGAGCTCAAAACCTGTTTCAAAGTTTCGCCTCTACATTCATCTGACGTACTGCGAAACATTTTCGTCCATCCTATACACAGACGGCCAACAATGTTTTTCTCCGATGAGCGTATTTCATATTTATAACCCGAAGAGCATTTTCCTATCGTATCAGAACCAAAGACACCAACCAAGCGTAAAGCCTCGTACGAAAATATTTTCATTCACATGAAACGCAACTGCCCTTCAATAGAAAAAAAATATATTAACTATAGAAATGGGAATGCAAGACAAAAAAACAAACCCAACCGAACAAAAAGATTAGCAATAAAATTATATAAAAACTTATTACGAATGAATAAAATACACTGTAAGTTGTACTCTGAAAATTGTAAGGAAATCATATGGCAATAATTTCTCAATGCATTTATCGTAATAGTGGGAAAGTGTAGAAAAGAAACATATTTTTTTTTTACCCAAATATTTTTGAAAAGGGAGACAGTTGTTTTGCGTTATAAAAAATCCAAAAATGTAATGATTTCAGGTAAAAATTTGAAGTTAAAAGTCTTCAAATTCGTCTTCCCTTGAGAAAAAATATATTCTTGTCATTTTTAAAGTTTTGAAATTTGTTTCATTTCCAATAGACGCAGGACGAGAACTACATATATATATGCAATTGATAACAAGTAATATCGTTCCGCCATTTTGGATCCATCGATGAAGAATAAGATTTCTACAGTATATTTGTATGTATCTAGGTACACATGTAGTATATTGTCCTCGAGCTGTGTCTCTTATTCTCAGTATCAATTTTTGTCGATATACGTGAAAACGATAAATAAAACTTGGTAGCGCTGAAAGAAATGGGTGAGCGAGCAAGAGTTTTTCTCTTCGATCTCCGGGGGGACAAAGGTTCAAAAGAATAAGGAGCCTTTCACTTGTCACCAATTGAGTGTCGAGCTCTTTCTCTCGAACTTGAAATGTCAATTGAATGCCACCATTTTATATATATACATTTAGTTATCGTTCGGGTCTGTATGCGATATTTTCCTTTCAGAATTTCTTTTCTCTGATTGTTTTACACTAGCAATTTTGTTCTTTCATAGCATTTCAAATAAAGTTCTAGAATTCATAATAATATATTGATTTGATAATAATGAAATAAAGTGGCCTATATGATGTATGGTACATGTTCGGATTGCATCTTTTTTCGAAAGGATAGAACTTTTCGAAGAAATATGGAGTTTTGAAAGTTTTGCGTCTTGAGAGAGATCGAGAGAACTCGGAAGAATCCGTATAAAGTCACGCATTTGTGCTTGAGTGATAAACAAATCTTGTAGACATAAATTTTTGAGACTTTTTCAAGCGGTTAGAGATAAAACGTATGTAGGTATGTTTATATATTGGATGTAAAATATAGTTTGGAGTGGGTATAGGAAAGTTTTGGATGAAAAGACGAGAGGAAGAAAGAGAGAGAGAAAGAGGAAGAGCGTTTCTGTGAGTTTTCAGATAAGGTTTTGAGTGAGGGTGCACAGAAATCTCAGTCGAGGTAGCAGCTCCAGAACTGCAACTGTAAAATGTCTCGTAGATACGGTTAAATTTTATTCTGCCTGAGTAAGAGGAGTACGTGAAGTTGTAGCTGTGATATTCAAGAAGTGGATAGATTGTGAAATTCTGATGAAAAAAGTCTGCAGCTGTTTTTTTCTACGCCACATCGTTGCTGAGATATTAATTAGTTAGTGGTCCAGCCTATTCGGTGCGTTGGCAAGAAGTAGGCGTGGCTACGAGTTGCGCGTCGGCGTTCGAGCCAATCCTCTGCTGCTAATAGGGCAGTCGCGTTCCCCCTCCACTCCACGCTCTCTTTACAGTGCACTGGTTCGACTTCCACTAATTCATTAATATCTTTATAACAGTGCGTCACAGAGAAAAATGGCTATAGACTTTCGGCTTCCGAATTTTGCGATCTACGCAATTGAGGTACGAGCGAAAATTTTGATCCACCCGGTATGGGTAAATGGGAGGTTGAATATATATGTAGCCAGACTCGGCTGGTAAAGTTAGATTCCTTGTGAAAGCTACGGCTCAAGGAAAGTTCTGTTTATAGCCTTTCGGAATCGGTGAGCATGCCGAAAGGAGTTTGCTTTGATTGATACAACTTTGGTAGAGTAGAGAGCGCGAGAAGCAAGCGCCGAAACGAGGTTGAAGGTTATATATAGTTGTAGCAACTGCTTCGATACATTCACCCCTGGCAAATAAATATTTTTATCTCTCTCTGCATATACATATCGTTTATTTTCTTATTTCTCTGCTTACCTCTTCCTAGTTTCTGAATCAAATCTTGATCCCGTGGATACACGTCGCTTAAGATATCAGTTTCATACGTTTATCGGTTTACACTCGTTTCCCATCGAAACTCGAAGTCAAGGACTTAAAATCGGCTCATCGGACCAAAGTAATCGGAACTCGTTCACCAGTAACCAGTAACATCGAAAATTTTATATAATCAATGATAATGAATTTGGAACGGGGACATGAATTTCCAAACTTGTGATTACTCATTGGGTCACTTTTGCAAAATCTTTTACATTATTTTTTTACTAAACAGAATTTAGTAGATCACAAATGGTAGCCTTGTAAAGATATCCGAAAAAGTAAAGCTTGCTGTCGGCCACCTAATTAGACGAAAAGTTTGGGTGAGCGGCCAGCAGATGGTTTCAAAGGTCTCTCCCCACCTCTAAAAAGTACTTTCCGGGTAGTTCGACGTGGCAGCCGGTCAAGGCAAAGTAGACGAACCGAGTCAGGCATAATACTGTACAATCTGTACATATATACGTTGTATATACATAAATACATGCATATATATGCTATGTCTTACGTATACGATATACAGGGTGCTCCACCCCAAATGATCATCCCTGTGAATTTAGTCCAGGACTGAATTTCGAGTCAAAAAGTCTAATAATGTTTTTTGATGAGACTCCCTCCGTATGAGATCAATTAATTATCAATGCTGGATGATACGCGTTCTTTTATAGCACATACCGCCGATACGGTTAGAGATAGAAGAAAATTTCAAAGGACCAATCTTGTAGAGCATAAATTTTTATACAAAAAAGGTACTAACGACACTTTTCTATCTTCCGTAGTTTGTTTCTGCGAGCGGATCGAAACAGTAGCTTGAAAACGTTCAGCCAGGTATTTTCGATCCACTCTCAGGAATAAACTCTTAAAGACAGAAAAGTGTCACCATAGACTTTTTTGTAGGAAATTTTATACTCTACAAGATTGATTCCGTGAACTTTTCCTCTATCTCTAACTGTGTGCGCAGTATGCACGATAAAAGGACACTTATTCTTCAATTAAAAAAATAATAACTCATCAGGTAAGAGCCTGATCAAAATACGTTACTAGACTTTTCGGTTTGGAATTAGTTTCTGGACTTGACAGCCATTTGTGATGGAACACCCTGTATATACGTATAACTGAGCTATACACGCTTCGGAAACCTGGAAAGGGTGCGATATAGTTCCTAGAGTTTCTCCTTCTACCGATGTATCCAGATATTGCGCTTCCTAAGGACCCTTTTACCCTTCCTCTCTATATATGACTTAGCCGAAGACGCTTCTTTCACCCTCTCACAATTCACCCCTCGACCTCTTCCACCCTTATAGCTGTTTCCTCGCGAACCCTGCAAGAAATTGCACCAGCAGTTCCTCTCGGACTATCAACGCTCTTTCCACAGTTCTCTTTACTTATATGTGCTTGTTCATGTAACGGGTGGCCCATTGAAACTGTTAGTGGAAGTTAACTATTATTTCTGGATGTACGCTTTGAAATGATTTTTTTTTCGAAGAAGCGTTGTGGGTCTTCGAGAGAAATAAATGATAGCAATCTTGCTTTGACCTTGGGTTTGATATCCAGGGTCAGTTAGGGGTAAAATGGAGTTTTTCTTTCTTTGCATAGGATTAGATTCGGAAGAAGAAAAAACGGTTTTCTATAACGGACGTGTGAAAAATGTTCATTGTCTATTTTTAGAAGTTTATCTATTATATTTCCTTATTTTTATTATCTAAGCAATTTTGTGATACAAAAGTTTTCAGTGTGAATTGAGACACCCTGTATATAGACGTGTCGAAAAACTCGAATGCTCGGCCATAAGTTTGGTCGAAATTTTCGTTGAAAGGGGCCAAGTTTTGTAGCAGCTGCGAGATGTATTGTAATCAATCTCTCGAACAAAAGTCCACGATGAAATATGTTCGAATGGTCACCAAAGTTATTAATAAAGATTTTCTGGCAGCACAGTCCTGTGGAAAGAGTAGCCTCCTCCAAATTATAAATCGAAGAAAAATTGAGGCTCCCTTTGACGTAAACAAACAGATAATTCCAAATTAAGAACATTTTTGTTGATTTTTCCACCGTCAATATTAAAAAAGAAAATTTTATTTCCCGGCATTTGCTTCTGGAGAAGCAAATGCCCCATAATGCTCAAATTAACTTTTTTATCATCCCTCAAAGGTGTAAAAGAAAATTTTGTAACATGAAAAAACTGCTGATCCTTGAAATAATAAACAAGTGAAGAATTTTGTCGAGAAGTTTGTTAGAAAAAAAAACAACCCTTTAAACGAGTGGTTGTGTTTTTATATAAATGCAAGGTTAAATAATCGTTAAAACAAATAGATAAGCTGATAAATAGCAAGATTGAAATATATCGTCGAGAAGGGTGTGAGCATATAAACGTGTGCAAATTCCTATTTCTGTTTATTTTGATTGGATCTAGGACGAGTTTTTCTCGGGATTGCTTGAGTTCTGTAATTAATTGGCAGGGTTGCCATGTACGTATATATAAAAGTATATAATGATATTGGTCGTTGCTAAAGTGCAGAAATGGGCATGTAAAGGAAAAAAGGGTGAATAGAGTGGGGGGAGATGGGGAGACAGTTTCGACAATTTCGATTTCCGGACACGCGTCTGGGTCTACCCCTCACTCGATTGCAGGAGCACGCGACCGAGCACGACCAGGCACGTCGATTAACTCCTCCGGGGATCGGCCACGATTCAGTAAACTATCATTGCCCTTCCTTTTTTTTTTTCAATTTATTTAGTAGTTTTTAGTCTTATCCCTTCGACTTTACCGATTAGATTCATCTAGAGTCGCGGTAGCGACTCGAGACAAGTACATTTACGTATACTATAAAAGTCAAAGACGAGTCGCTATTAGAGTCATTACAGCAAGCAGAGTGGTTCTGAACGTATTCCGAATATTGTTTCGGCGATATTCAATCAATTACATCGTTTTGAAAGATGTTGCGGGTTTACGTATTTTTTCTTTTTTTTTTCTTTCGATCGTGACTATTTAGAACTCTGTAGCCTAACGGATATTGAAAATATTAATGTTTCATTTTTCTGTGGCATCAAAAAAAGGTGGCATTTTTCCCACATTCTTCGTACACTTTTGACGTTTTGCGGTCGCTGTCTAGTGATAGTAACTAGAAACTGGTAACATTCTGGTTATATGAAAGTGCGTTCGTCGATGTGACAGCCGATTGACTTTTCTTCATGATATTTTATAATAAACAGTGACAGCTGTGAGTTAAAAAAAAAGATTATAAAATCGCCGATGTGAAATTCTATATGCCTAGTGATGTGAGGTTAAAAAAATATATGCATAGTGATGTGAGGTTAAAAAAATAAGGTTATAAAGATCGCGGATGTGAAAGCTGACGGATATTTTTTTTAATATGGATCAGCCGTTTGAGTGCGACAGAGATAGCTACAAATTTCGAAGTGGAAATTAAAAAGAAATAAGCTTTTTGGTTCACGGCAAATTTTTCAACCACTCCGAACATTCGGATCTCCTGATGCGGATTCGAATCTTACCCGCCTTGGAATGCTTTCGATTGATGACAGCTCTTACATGGCAGGCTTATTCCGTTTTGTAAAACCTGTTGTAATAGTGCGTGTAAATGGTACCGGATTACTTATTCCGGGTGTACAGTACCGTTTAGATGCTCTGCAACTCTAGTTTTCCCCCGGATGTTGCAAAACCGGAATAAACATGCCGTGTAATAACGTGAGTGTTGCTCCACACGAGCATCAATTCATCGATAACAAATGGTTAAAGGAAAGGAGGATAATTTGGGATACAAAACAATCCGCATATTGTAATTCCAAATTAGCTGTGCTTATTTTACTGGTTAAGGCCAAAATGTATGGTAGATTAATGTTGACTTATGTGACAAATTTTATGAAAAATTTTCGGGCCGGACAAGTACTCTGTGCGTATCCGTTCTACCTACGATAGTAAACTTTTATCAATTTGTTACCAATAAAATTATGCTACAAATATTACAAATGAGAGTCTGGCAGCGTTCAAGCTCACGCAGATTAATACAATTCTGTATTTTTTTTTTGAAGCCCTTGCAGTTTTAAGTCATAGGATAATAATTTGTTGTAATAAAACATTAATTAGAGAAATGATATATGAACGTAATTGGTGATTTTATAAACATAATAAAATCCTACGTACTTGGCCACATATACTTTAGTAGCAGATCTCTATTTATTTATCAACTTTTTGTGAACTCACAACATTTACGAGAATGAAATTATCACCTCTGTACAATTTGACTTAATTTGATAAGATAATGAAAGCGGTTACCCATAAAACTTTGTATGATGAGTTGGTTTTTAGAAAGGATTTTTGTGCGGAGACATCTTTGCATGAACAACTTAGACGGGTTTTTGTAAATTTTTGTGGGAATCGATATTTTGGCGCTGGGTGGTGGTGGGGGGGGGGGGGGGGGGGTTAACTGGAACGACTATTTGGGGGGGCATAAATGTACTTGTCTCAGCTTTTTTCACAGCATTGTTTTTGGCTTCGTTTCACCAGCAGCGTAACTTTTTGTAAACCATTTCTGTTCATTTCAATATCGTTTGATGGCGATAAAATTCAATGGTGTCTGTTATATTTTAAAAAATTTATAACTTTATTCTTACTGTTCTGATAAATAACGCCTTTACATTTTTTAAATTATTCATAGTAGGAATACCATAAGAACTGTCCGATTTTCCAAAAGTTTTCAATTATTCAAAATTTAAAAATACGGAAATTGTTTGATATTTGAAATTTTTTCTAAAACAGAATCTCGGTAAAAATATTGTAAAAATAATATTTTCAATGGAAAAAATAAATGTATGAATAGTAAAAAAATTTAAAAATAATAATAAACGTAATACCGACAGCGATAGGTGCGCGTTCGGTGTGTGGATCCGGCGATCTCCAAAGTTAAGCAGCCTCGAGCGAGGCCAATACTTGGTTGGGTGACCGTTTAGCCATGCACCGGTTCGCGCATCAATCGTTGAGCGGAAGGCAGTTTTTTTGAGTTTCTAATGATGCTAATCAATTGAAATTCGGTGAAAAAAATATAACCGCCAGTATCGACCGGGTTTTCCACAGTTTCCCTTGGCCCTCGTGCAAATGCGATACAGTAGTGCATTACGAAAGAGTGGCTGTGGGCAACACTTTTGGGGGGTTTCTCAGGAACATGGAAATTAGGAAATTGGAAATTAGCGAAGTGGGGAAAAAGTGGGATTAAAGTGATGGAATGGGCTCGTAAAAATCCGCAAGGGCACGCAGGAACAATAAAAAAAAAATAAAAAATAAAAAAAATAATATTAAACGTAATAGAAACTGGATATTTCTTTTTCTATCCATTTTTTATGTCGATTTATTATTTTTCTATTTTTAAAGTGCCTTGTTGTCTCACGTGTTTTTTTGATACACGTATAGTATAAATTTCAGTAAAATAATAGCGGATATAAGAAACTTATTAAGAGCGTTGAAAAATAGAGGTTAGCAAATTGTTTGCAATGAAAAAAACGTATCCGGGGACCATTGTAAAGATAATGACACCCTTTCTTCTTCCAATAACATTGTATATTGATCCTGTTCACAATAAACGATATAAAAGATTGGATTCATATATATTCTTTTCAATGCTTTCAAGCTCTTGATCCGTTCCTCCTGATAATCGTCTAATTTTCATTTTGTATGTATGTTTATATATCTATATATCTATATATATATATATCCGGGGTTTGAGGGGGAGGAAAAATTCAATCGTTACGTTTTCTCAACGAGGCACTATACGTCTTTCTAAGATCCGGAAAAGCAATTCTCTCAGCGCCCACTTTCGAGAAAAGTGTGAGCATTAAGCGAGAGGGACGATGTGGGTTCGAGAGAGATGGGAATGAAAGAGAAATAACAAAGAGGCAGAGAAAAAAAATAAAGCAAAGACGAAAAGTGAGAGAGAAAGGTAAAAGACAAAAATAGAAAAAAAAAAAATAGGATAAGAAATAGAGCGAGAGAGAAGTGATGGGGGTGATGGTCTTAACCCTCAACTTTAACGTTCGGGTCATGCACATAGTACACTTCTAGCTCCGATTCTCTTACAACGACGTGATGATGATGCTGAGAGAAGAGTTCTTCAGTCTTTTTCGAGCCCAGTTTCATCCTCCACTTTCGAGGTACATTTCGCTTCACTTTATCACGTACCATTCGTTCCACACTTGTTTATTATGCGCTATTTCATTATACGTTGTACGTGCATCATTTTCTTCAAACCCTTAACATCAATTTTCCATACTTCTTCCATACTTTTTTGCGATTAAAAAAAAAAAAAAAAACCCAGTTTTCATGAAATTATTTTTTTTAATACTTTTTCATAAAGAATAAATATAAATGTGCTTTGGAAATAATCGTTCAACCAATTTTAAAGCAAATTGTGCACGTCATAATAAATATAAATGCTTTTTTTTAGAAAACCTTCCTGCAATGATAAATAATAAACAGACAAATAAACAAATAATTCTTTTTCCAGAGCAGTTTGAAAAAAAATATCGTTAACCCTCCGTCACACACGCTAAAATTCCAAATGTCGCAACACGCGTCGCGGGGATTCGCCGCAATGCTTTTGAGTCTTACGGTGTTGCCATATCGTTCTTACGCGCATGCGCGCGCCGTTGGTGCTCAAGTGCTCAGTAGGATAAATGGCAACGTCAAACGTATCATCATATGTACGACTCTACACGCCCTAGCGGGGAAACGCCGAATTTTTTGCACTTAGTCATATTAAATATTATTTATAAAATATAAATTGAAAATAATCGAATAATTTTCTGTTTTATTGTGTTCTACTAATAATAATACAGAAATAGCTAAATTGTCACAAGTGTATCATTCGCCAATTTTCGCCAATGGAAAAGCAAAAAATGCGGCATTTCGCTCATAGCGGGTGTGACGAAGGGTTAAAAAATAATTTAAGGGCTCTGACAACTTTAAAACTTTCAAAAAATCGAATTTTTTTTTGTATTTTTCGAAAGTTTATATATTTAAAAATATTCTCTGAAAATTTCAGAAAGATCAGAGCATTCTAAAGGTAATTTTCCATACGTTGAACATTACCTGAGCGCGCTTGTTCACCTTATAAATTAAAACTTTAAACGCGTTTTTCTCGAAACAACGTTTTCGAATCGCTTGTTGAAAAAATCTCAGAAACTACTGAACTGATCCTTATGAAATTTTAACCACATATTCAGTACGCTTATCGCTATATCCCGTACCAGAATTATTGCAAAATTTTAATTTTTACTATTTTTTTTGGCAAAAAACATGCAAAAAAACACGTTTTAAAATTTTTTTTCTCCGCCATTTTGTTATTTTTGCATATAAATTAATATTAGAGGTACGGGATATAGCCATTGTCACACTAAACCTAAAACCATTCAATTTTTGTTTCGGATGGGCCGTTGTTCAGATTTTTTCAACAGCGCACACCTACCTACTTTTTGAGGACTCCTGTTTACCTGGCATTTTTGCACTAAAAAAGTGGTTAAAATCAATAAAATTTTTTTTTTTGTAATTTACGAATGTTTTTGTTAAGCCTAATCGGTTTTATATCAATAAACATAACAGTATTCATAAAAAAAATTAATAAAAATAGCGTTATTTTCATGCATCCAAAGTAGACAGAGCCTTTAAATAATCAGTATTTTTTCAATAAATTATTGAATATCGAAAAATCTGGTATCTGCATACGTAAACTTGTTTGTGGTTTTGGTTTGTAACATTAGTTGTAGCAGCTGCAACGGGTAACAGATTTAGTTTTCTGCTCATGTACAGATTCGTAATAAGAGCGAGAAAAAAAAAATAGGAGATGGAGAATAGGGTACGTAGGGAGAAAGGGTAATACAATTTGAAAAGGGGTAAGAGTATCGACATTGTTTTCCTGTACACGTTTGCTGGAGAATTACCCGAAAGCATGCAGGGCTCGTAGTCTTTATGCCCGTTTTTTAGGGCAAAACTTTGCATCGAGATCGTGGCTGACCATTCGTGGATTTTACTACTGAAACGCGACGCTCCCTCATTCTCGTCTCTCCCTTTCTCTTTCCAAGTTTTTCTCATGACAAATCGTTTTGTTACAGTTTGCCAAACCTGAAACCACCCCTGCCACTTTTTCAACCTTTTAACCCCTTCCATCCATTCATAGTCCGATCAACAATAGCCATTTCACAATTCAACGATATTTTACGACCTATTAATATTGTGTTAGCGTTTGACGAGTCCCGGCTGGGCTACAATGGGGTGGAAAAGGGGTGGAGGGTATAAAATCGTCGGATTACGTCCAGACTATGATTATTACTCATAACTGGACACCCGGCCTCGTTTAGTACTACTCTCATCGTGGAAATTATTGGGAAATCGCTCATCCCTCCGAAATCACTCCAATTTGAAAGCCCTCACTCACTCTAAAGGTTTGGTGGCTAATTAATATTTTTTAATGATAAATTTATCGGGTGCTTATAAAATGTTTGTACAATGATGTCATGGGAAAATTTGAGTACATTGGAAAAGAGGCTACTTTAGTTCTTAATTAGAATATTTCATTTTTATTGACATTTTATCGCGGATAATTATTTTTGTACTGTTGTATATAAAAAAACGACTCATAAAAAAATTTGTATCGCTCAATGCAAATTGTGCAGAATTTGTTACACAGGAGCTTACTCTTATCTCCGTGTAATTTGCATTTAAATAAGCCCTTTCTCTCGAGGCTTGTCAAAGATTTGAGATTAAATTTTGTGTTTGTGCATATTTAACTGTGTGAATAAAATAATCCAGGTTATCTTAAATATTCCTTCATTTTTATGTATACCAAAGTCATCTAAGTGTACAGGGTATCCATAGAATCATTTAGGATATTTACAAGCGCGGCTGATCACAATATTTCGAAGAGAATAATTTGTAGCTATTTTTCGTTCTATTGCACCGTTGCTGAGATTCATTAATTTATAACAGTTAAATGACAGTCGTGTGGGAAAGGGCGTGGCGGGGAAGCCCCGCCCAGTGCAACTTCGTTGTTCCTGGCTTGGGACCACGCCCGTTTCTTGCCAATGCTCTTGATTGGCTGTCGTTCATTAATTCTTTCATCTCATCAACGGTTCAGCCTAGCGAAAAATGACAAAGGATTTTTCTATTCAGAATCATCTGATCTATCTACCCTGTAAATTTCAGATGCCACTTTTAGGACACTCTTTATATGTTTTTTAAAAATATATAGATATTTTTATATTATACTATTGTGTTGGAAAAGCTCGCGACAGAAGTCCCATTATTGTCGGTTGTTCGAGCTTTTCTTGAAATCCTTTCCACGTTAATAACGTCTCGGATTCCTTGTGTGTGCCATTATCGCGGTTAATCTATCCACTTAAAACGCGTTTCACGTGTAGACGATCCTCCGGTAATGCTCTTGGAGGGTCGATTAAAGGGAGATGAAGGAAGCAGGGAGGTAAAGCATCATACTTGAGGGTACGAGGATGAAAACTTTCCAAGAGAAAGAGAAAGAGGGAAAGAGAGAATAGAATGTACTCTGGTGCAATTATTACCCTCTCGTTCTCGTCCTGAATGAAATCGAGATCGAGGGCGAGAACAAGAAACGTATAAACATACCACATTTATTAGGTGGAACATACACATTTGAGAGTGCACTTTACTCTGGGGAAATAACTCGGAATATCTTCAGTATGTACATTCCAAGAAATCTGAGAAAACAAAGGAAAAATATCACATTGTCTTCCAAAGTAATTGGATTTAATTAATACCATTTTAGTGAAAATTTCCTAACGTAATTATATTGTTTAGAGTCGTTACTAATGAAAAATTATTTGATCAATTTTGTTTTTATCTCCAGAACTCCACAATCTATTTTTTCCAACGTAAAACCTCACACTGGGGTAAATAATTACCCCAATCTTCTCTTTAGCATAAGATATCGCTCGTATGCGATAATAAGGTTTAATTATATACCATTCTCTTCGTTTTTTCATAACGAAGAGAATGGTGCATAATGAAGTCATATTTGGTAACCATTTAATGCTGAAAACTCTATAAAACAAAAGGAATGGCTTTAAAAAATTGGTTCGGGAAGGAATTTTGATATTTTCGTGGGGTAACTAATTACCCCGTTGTGGGGTTCTAGGGTTAATGTAGTTTGCAAATATTTTCTCATTTCTTCGTTGAGTGTTGTTTAAAAAAAAAGTAATAAATATAAGTTGAATAATTTATTTGATTTGAATAAGCATACTCCAAACACGTGGTTTCGATTTTATTTTGAAATTTAAGAATTACAAATTTTTATCATGAAATAAATAATAATGATGAGACTAATTTAATGATTTTTGCAAAACCATTAATCAAGTTTCATATTCCTATTAAATTGGGCCAATAATCAAAGTGTACTTCAATCATTGGAGCTATTTTTTGAGTGACAATGCTTCTAAGTACTAGATCGTAAATAAGGGATCGCTGCTAAGTGATTAGAATAAAATTTTTATCGTGCAATACGAGAATACACACGATGACAGAGTTTCACAGCATCAGGAGACTGGACCAGCGAGAATCC
This sequence comes from Rhimphoctona megacephalus, assembly GCA_963989365.1. Taxonomy (NCBI): domain Eukaryota; kingdom Metazoa; phylum Arthropoda; class Insecta; order Hymenoptera; family Ichneumonidae; genus Rhimphoctona; species Rhimphoctona megacephalus. The sequence goes on along the minus strand of OZ022414.1, from coordinate 64,035,842 downwards.
CCGATGCAAAGCCTTTGATAATGTGACTCCTTTCATTACTTCTATTATCTACTTGCACACTGATTCATTATACAGCACGAGAATTTTTTTCTACTGATTTCGGGCTTGCTGAAATGTGAGAGAACGCAAAAATTTTTACAATCGAAAAAAACTTTTTCAATTATAATGTTTTGAAAAAATTAATAAAATGAAGCATTCTAAATCAAAATTTACTTTCAATCTATTGTTCTTACATCTTGAAATATATTTAATTTTTTTTATTTTAGTGAAAAATTAAAAAAGTTGAAAATTAAAAAAGTTGAAAATGATTACAATATCGAATCTCAACAATTTGCGTAGATTTGACATAATTTCGATAGCAAATATTAATAATTTTTCAAGCAATGGCGAAACGTAAGAATCGATTAAGAAGTTGGCATTACCTAAATTGTTATTAAAATATTGAACCGGAAATTGGAAAATCAAAATTATCGAAATTAGTGTGTCCGGTGTAAGAGTTTTGGTGTAAAATTGGTGCGATGGCAAAAGTTTCAGGCAATTGTAAGGGTGAAATGGGGCGTGAGGAGTCACAGTCGAGAGAATATTTTGGTAGAGTGTGTTTTTCAGTGAAGAGAGCATGAACACAGGGTTTCGCGATTTCATTCTTGGTGGGATTAAGGCTCTGATTAAAAATTCCATGTATACTCACAGAACTTGTACAGGCAAGGATATTTCTGGTGTATGCTTATATACCCGCTGTTATAATGACTCGTATACGCTTTGGCTTTGCAATCTGGTCTAAATATTGGACGTTTCATGTGGAAACGACAAAAAAAATTTTCTTTTCAGACACTGTAGCGTCGAAAAATAATATTTCGTTAGTGAAATTTTTTACACAGTAATAAATCTTTTTTCTATACATTAATGTATAATGAATATTAAAAAAAAATGTTCAAATTTAATAATATTACACACGGACGTAAACGAAATTCAAACTATAACGGAAAACAAGATACATACATCGATTAGACGGAATTAAAAGTGAAATGTAATAAAAAATTTTAAAAACAAAATATTAACGGAGAAAAAGAAAAAAAAATGAATGAGTTGCAAATTTTTTAATTTAATATAGAACGTCTTATATAGATGTGGTAAAATTTTACCAGAGATGCACTCGGAGAGCCTCTTTCACTCGAGGATTAGGTTATACGAGAAAATTTCTGCTTGGACACGTTGTGCGGTCGCCCATAAAGACCGAAAATTATGTAAACCGACATTTTGCGTCCTGGCCATGCTCGAGGATTAAAATATACTCGCGGAAATTGGGGAGATGTACGAGGACGAAAGTCTAGGGTTAAATATTTGGGAGTTTCCCTCTGAGGATCTTATCCCTCCTCGCAATATCATACGATTTTCCAGCTTCCTTGTGGCAAAGCATTTTTCTCTAGCCTTAAAAAACATTTCACCCTTCAAAACGGCTTCAGACGAAAATGAATAATTCCAGAGTCATTTTCCTACAAATTGCTACCCCTATCATCATTAAACTACTTTTGGGCTTACTATTTTTTTTTATTACCACAAACAAAAACGTGCATAATATCCTCTATTCACCTTTAAATCTATCTGTAAGAAAAATTCATCTTTCGGATTAAGGGTGAAATTGTTTTGTGCCCCACATGTTAAGAAAACATTGTAATTTCACAAAGGTTTATTTGCACTGAGAAAAGAAATTTGTTGATTCAACAAAATTTTTGTTGAATCAACAAATTATGGCGAACAGAATGAAATTCGTTAACTCAATAAAAATTTGATTAATTCAACCGCTTAATTTGCTGGCTCAAATAAATATTGCGAATTACGACGAAAATATTGATGAATCAACAAAATTTTCTGTTGAATTAACAAATTTCATTTTGTTCGCCACAATTTGTTGATTCAACAAAAAATTTGTTGAAACAACAAATTTCTTTTCTCAGTGTGATCAAATTTTGTCTCAATATGAGCGTTTGCATAAAGTATTTTATACGTCTAAGGAAATGAAAATAGAGAGAATACGTTGAAAGCCTGTGAAATACGTGGGTAGATCTCGTCATTGCTAACGAAATGAAAAAGAGATGAAAACGGAAAGACAACACCCAGAGCTTCAGTGTGGAGTACTTGCGATCTTCTCTAGAGAGTTGAATATATATATATATATATATATATATATATATATATACACAAACACATATATACAAGCCCTATATCTAGGGGTTGGAGTCTTATAAATACACCCCTAATATATATGGGAAGGTTGAAATCTTACATAGATATATTTGTATATACGTTCAGGACTTCAACCCTCTGGCGAAGACGAGCTACATCTCGCGAATATTTGAGTACAATCTCTCGCGTTTTCCTTATTTTCGTTGCACGTCTGCTTATACCACTTTTACGTATTTACGAAGTCCCCTGTCGTCTCTATCTCTCGCAAATTTCTGCACCCTCTCGAGAAGCAAAAAGCACGAGAAAAATATATATCTACGTGTACCGAAGAAACGAATTCACGAAAAGTTAACAAAAGTCGCGGAAAATTTGTTTTTTTTTTGTTTTTCAAAGTTGACTTCTACTGATGTCATTCCACCCCTTTCCGCATTCGAAACAAAGAATTTACAAGAAAATAAAATTCGTCATTTTATTGGGAGCTCTAAGGAAAAAAAGTGGTGAATATAAAAACTACAAGATTCTTGTTTTGTTCTTATGATTTTTTTTTTTTTAGATGGAAGAATATGTGACTATTTCCAATATAGATATTTTTTTTTAAATTTCAGTTGTTTTTTTGCGAATCGTTTTTTTTTTTTTTTGAAATTACATTGAATATGTTTGATAAATTTTCATTATTTTCATGATTCAAAATTAGAATAATGTTTCTTCATAAAATCATCCCTCGTAGCACCCTTAAAATATATTACACTGAAAAACAAGCCCTAAGACCAATTTTGTTGGCATGAAAAAAAAAAAGAATTTTTGGCAAACGAGAACTGAATAAAAAATTATCTCTTCATAAGTTCGAAATAATTTGAAGAGTAAAGAGCTCATAAAACAAGGGATGGTAAAACTCTAATATTTTCGTCTTGGCTGTCGAGAAAACTTGATCCCAATCAACTCGGCAGTCAGGCGTTAAAAATATAGATAGGGGTGGTTTACTCAGTTGTCAGGCATATGCTTGAAAAAAGGGGATGATTGACACGCTCGACGAAATTACGTACAAGTGCCAAGGGAATTGTAATATTGGCACGCTCGAATCAATCAGTATATTTTGTCTGAAGGAAAGTAAATAAGAAAAAAAACTATATCTGTATGTATCTTTGTGTAAAGCAAGCAAGTTTGTGACTCTCATTCTGTAGAATTTCAGCCAAGTTATGTATTTTCGCATAAAATATTTGTTTTCATTTAACTTTGAGAAATAAATCTTTTGATAAAAATAACGATATATTGAAGAAATCAATAGACATTAAAAGAATAATAGAATAAATTGCAACATATTATTTGTATAATCTGAGCCTATCGAATGATTTTGAAAAATCAAACAAATAATTTTAGGAAAAAAAAATTATTTTATTTCAATTCGCTAAAAAATTTGTATCCTTTCATTGATTTAGTTGTAATATATTTCGAATAAAAGGGCATCAAACTATATAATTTAAAGAGCTCGAAAAATTATTTTATTCATTTACATTTCACAAATGATTCAACAAAAAAGATGAAACGAAGTCTTGTTTTTGTAAAAATATTATGTACGTATGTCTGACCTAGACGACCCCATATCTACTTATCTATACCTCGTAGCAGAAGGCAACAGTTCAAAGAGACGTTTTCCTCTATTTCTCTTGTTCTCTCTTTCATTTATCGTGTGGCGCTCGGTGGGGGAAAATCGTTTTGGAGCTTAACAAAGGAAACCTCGAGGGGGTGGGAGTGAATCGTGGCCGTACGAATATTGGAAAGGTCGTGGCTCAGTGTGAGGAAGGGATTCGCGTGAGAGTCAAGAGAATGCTCCTGATACATGCGAGATCCGATACTACGTGTATAATATATATGGGGCATTCGACGCCAAATCGATCTACGTCAGACCCTTCCATTCTTTGATTTGGCTGAAAATTTTATGTGGTGCATGACCCATTGAAAGAAGCTCTCTTCATTTTTTTCAGATTTTTTTGTCCATCCACTTGTGAGATATGATTTTTTGTCAAAAAAATATGAAAGCATGATTAATATTTGTAGTCCATATTTTTTCTTAACTTAAAGCAATTTAAAGCAATTTAAAGCAAAAAAACATTGGTTTAAAAATGTTTACCATTTTTATTTTCTTTTTCATAAAAATCACAAAAAAACTTTGACTAATTATATGATCTTTGAGATCAGTCCCATCGTGGGCAGATTTTTCCTTATATTTTTTTTCTTATTTTGAAAAAAAAATCATTTTTTCTTCTATTCAATTTGGACCAATCGAAATATTGTTTGATCTTTTGTTTCACACCGACATTTCTAATATAAAAAAAATCCTATTTGGTGCGAATGGACTAAAAAAAAAATGGAAATTTTTTCGAAACTAAGAAAAGCAATACGAAAAAAATATTTCTCCACGATGGGACCGGTCTCAAAAATCATTCAATTGGTCAAGGTTTTCTTTTGTGAATTTGTTGAAATAAATCAGCAGTGTCCAACATCTTGAATTTAATGACTTGCTTAAACATTGAAAAAAATATAGGGGACGATTTTCAATCATTATTTCGTAATTTGTTCCAAGAGTCTGGTAAAAACCTACATTAAAACAAAAAGTTCGTTTTGATCCAAATTGATTGGAAAAAAAATGATTTTTTTTTTCAAAATAAGAAAAAAAGTATAATGATAAATCTGCCCACGATGGAACTAGTCTTAAAAATCATTTAATTGGTCAAAGTTTTATCGTGAATTTTTTGAAAAAAATTAAAAAGGATAAACATCTTAAAACCAATGTTTTTTTTGCTTTAAATTTCTTTAATTTGAGAAAAAATATAGAAGTCAAATATCAATTATTTTTTCGTATTTTTTTTTTAACCGTACGGTAAAAAAAACCTTTCTAAAAAAAAATTCGAGAGAAAAGTTTGATTTGGTCTGTGACGGTCCAGTATTCCATCTAAATAGACGACTCTCAAGAGAGAGAATATAGGTGGCCGTAGTGCAGTGGTTAGCGCTCCCGACTCAGACTCCGAGGATCCCGAAATCGAGCCCCACTCGGTTCACCTTTATTTTCTCTCATCGTCACTGGACCGTTCCTCATGCTCTCTGTCGTACCAACAGGTTCGACCTTTACAGGTCGATTTTTCAGAGAGTTACAGTCATTTGAAGAAAAAAAATATCGAATTTAGAAAATAAATCATATCTCACAAGTGTATGGACAAAAAAATCTGAAAAAAATTAAGAGAGCTTCTTTCAATGGGTCATGTAACATAAAATTTTCAGTCAAATCAAAGAATGTTATTTATCAAAGGGTGGTGTATGAGATTTTTTGGTCAAAATAAGGCAAAATATACTTTGTCTTACTCTATTTATCCTCATTTTTTTTAAGAATTATGAAAATCTAAAAAAATCCATGTTTAAAAAGCGTCGTGATGAAAAAAATATTCAGGTCACTCGAAAGAGGGCTGCAAATTTTTTTCACATTTTTGTGATTTGAGTAAAAAGTTGTTTATATATTGTTCAAGATTTGAATAATCACGATGTTGGCCAAGTTTACAAAATCAAAAAAAAAAAAATGAAAAGCCTCTTTCGAAATAAGGTGAAAAGTTTCAATTGGAAAGCTGAATTTTTGTGAATTTTTCAAACATTTTTCTATAATTTTGATTGATGTAATTTTGACATGAAAAAAGTTTTGTTTCTTTGAGAAAGGTAATAAAAAAAAATTACAGTGATTTTTAGAGCTCGCGTAGTAATGTCAGAAGTATAATGGTAATAATTTTAATAAAAATAATTATGGATTGGTTTAGTCTGAAAATGTGACCTATTTGGTTAAAAATATCCCGTAGAGGAAGAGTTGAGTGAAATATTGAGAGTGATAACAAGCTCACTTTGGCCAGATGATCTCGTTAAACCGGAGGCGAGAATAATACGACAGGTGATGCTGTGTAACTCTTGTGGCATCCTCGTATAGCGGAGATTCTCTCATCTCACCAATAGAATTCGTATAATTCTCGAACGAAAACGATCCTCGACAAAAGACTCGTGTGTTGTGTCAAAGGGATCGAGGACCACTTTACTCTTGGTCGAGAACACTGTTGCGAACCTTTGAGCTTTATACAGGGTGTCCAGAGTGTAAAAGTGGGAAAACACTCGGATGTAGACTCTTAGGATCGTTTGAAGATAAAAATACAGTGTCAATAAACAGAAAGTTCTTCTGAAACGATGTTCCGAATTGTTTCGGCATTGTTCATTTTATTTTATTTTATTTTGTTTTTAATTATTTGAAATACGATTTTTTCATCGATATTTTGTTAATTATTAATTATTATTGATTAATTTATTAAGTATTGGAAGATTTAGAAAAAAATTATGTCTATATTTTTTATTTTAAATAATGGTACATTTCTTTTTTTTAAATTATTTTATTTATATTAAGTACCGTAAACATTCATTTTCATTGTTGAATGCTTTGATTTTACTGAAGGTGACGAGGAAAATCTGGAAAAATGTAAAAGCTCTTGCCTCGTCGATGGAAGATTTAAAATCTCTCTGGTCTGAGGTAAATAAGAGCTCGTGAGCGAGTGATAGAGACAAGTGATAGGATAAATAAATACGAAGAAAGTCGCGTTAGTAAAAAACAAGCAAAGAGTTATTTCTGGTTGAAGAAAAGAAAAATAAAATAGAGAGAGAGAGAGAGAGAGAGAGAGAGAGAGAGAGAGAGAGAGAGAGAGGATGATAGAAAGAATAAAAAAAGTGAGATCAGAAAGGACGTGGTACGAAAAAGATCTAAGAGTTCTTTTATCATGAGCTTTTCTGTTCTCGGTGTCTCGTGGGAACAACCGAGAGTTTCCTTTTAAAAACTTCCTTCATTTATATATTTAAATATATATTTTATACTTCTTTGAAAGTCGTTTTTCTTTTCAATATTTCTGTCTTTTCTTCTATATCCGCATATGCGCTCTACATCTTGACAGATGCATAAAGAATCACAAACAAAAAAATGAATAAAAATTAATGAAAGAAACCATTTTCCATCTGTAGTTTGTGGAGTCCATTTTTCCACGTTTTTTTTTTCCTTTCGTTGTTCTTTCTTCTTTGTGTATATTATGTAATCATCATGTAACATTAAAGTATAAAAAATAGATAAATAATAAAAAATAAATTTGTCGATGTTTTTTTAAATGTTTCTATATATTTCAAATTTTTCTGCACATACATATTTGTAAATAAACCAAAATATATGTAAGGTAAATAATTAAAAAAAAACCTAAAAAAAATGTTTTTTCTGTGCAAATCTTTCGTGTCCCTTCTAAAAGAAGATCAGATATATAATAATGAAATAAAGGGTGCACCTCCCTTATTCTCAGTATTCAACACCCTTGAGAATTCCTTTCCAAGCTAAGTAAACGAAAGTTCACTGTCGCGTGATCGTTCTTCCGTGGCACGACAGCCAATCCCACTGCACAAGCTTTCTCTCAACTCGTGTTCCTCACTTTTTATCAAACGACGAATGAAGAATCGCTTTTCCTCTTTCTCGAATTCTACATTTCCTGTCCAATTCGACCGTATTACTCGCCTATGATACGGCTCAAAGGAAAGGGGCAAGGAAATAAGAAGAAAAAAAGCTCTAATAGTTTTTGAACAGTTTTTTTTACCAAAAAACGAAAAAGATTCGAACAACAACAACAACATTTCGAAGAGAAATCGAGAGATGTTATAATATGAATCGTATTTTTGTGTTCTATATAAAATTTTTATGAATTTCAGTTTTTCAAAGGCTGATAAGAAACAAATTTATGAAAAGTTTCGATGAATGTTAATTAAATAATTATTTAATGAAAAAGCTCACCTTGCCGAAATTGGAGAGTCCACCGACGTGAGGCACTTGTCCAGGTTCGTCCGCAGTGCTGCAGTCTGCCCTACCGAACCAACAGGTCAGTAACTCAATAGTGACAATTCTCTGTATTAGTTGCAAAATTTATTGATATATAAAAAAAATTACAACTTTTTGGTTTCATGAGAAAAATAAAAATGACGATGTTTGGTTTCATTAAAAAAATTACGACGTTTGGTCTCATTAGAAAAATATAAATGATGGTTGAATAATTACGTGAATAAATGACGTAATAGTCAAATTAACAAGTAGGCAAAAACAAAAAAAAAACAAAGAAATAATTGAGTAAACAAATGGGTAAACGATCAAATACAGAATGACTATAAAAATGTAATTTTGATCACTCCATAAACGATTGAATTTTATGGTCAATCAGAAATAAGTGATTCTCGTATAAGTTGAAGTGTCAATTCATGTTAGTTACGATTTTTTGTGTCTTAGTCGTACATTTTATATGAATTTATGTATAAATGTATATACGTAGTGATATGTTTATGAGAATAATGTTATTTAGGCGACTGTTACAATCTCACACATTGCGATGTGTGAACACGTTAAATATATATATATATATATATACGTATACACATATATGTATATCTATATTACATGTGGAAAATCGAGAGCAGTTCAAACTCTCTCGACTAAATTGCTCTCTCGCTTCCTGTGTCGTAATTACCACTTGATGGTTGCGATTGACCTTCGGTCCCATGCTCTCATATTATGATTGACGTATATATATATATATATATATATATATATATACATATATTGCTATAAATGTGGTTTATGTAGATAGTTATGCATGAGTGCTCGTCTTGTGGTCCAGGGAGAGCTAATTCTCATATCTCACATCAAGCTCGTAAATCATTTACTAGCGTCCCAAACGTCATTACTTCTCTCCTCTCGTACTGGGGGTAGATTTAGTATTTTCTATTGTTTCCTTAGTAAATGATATCGTATTTGGAAATTTTGTTTGGGGCTTTGTATTTCCGAATGACATTTTTTTTTTTTAAATTGTATATCGAAGAATTGCAGAGCCGAAAGGATGGAAAAACACTAATTTAATAAACCATGATTTCATATTTGGAAGTGGAAAAATAAATATAACGTTTTTACGTTTTGGCATCGATTTTCCAGATAATAATCTAAATAAGAGTATAATTGTTAAGAGAATGATATTACACGTTAAATTGAACAGTGTAAAAATCTAAATAGAAAATGATGTAATTGTAAAGTGTCTCAAATGTCAATCAGTAAAAAAAATTGGTTATAGTCCATATTGAGAATCGACTGAAAAAAAAAAAAAAAAAAAAAAAATATATAAATGGCAAGCTTTTTGTAACCAATGGAATTATTGGACACTAGGAAATTGATAAAAATTTAACTGTCTCAAAAGCTGGAGCATACATCGGCTGCCGAATTTACAGTGACATTTAGGAAATCTACCGCGAAAATCGGTCTGAGCGAAATCTGCAGTTACTACTACCACTGAATCGTTGGCCCGTTTCGTTAAGCTCTTGCGTGACGCTTTATATTTTTCACTCCAACTCAGTACACCACGTTCCCGTATATTGCCATTCGTGCGACTGATCCTCCTCTCTCTCTCTCTCTCTCTCCCTCTCTCTCTCTCTTCCTCTCTTTTCCTGTATGCGAAATCGTTCGTGCGATTAATTTTGGTCGGTTCGATCGTTGGCTTTAACACATCCCCTCCTTGCCCCTTTTCATCTCTCACGCTCCTCTCCCTCTCTCCTGGTACTTTATATCGACGTGGTTGGAAGAACGAGACTATTGGTCGCGTTGTTTTCGAAACTAGGGAGCGACAAACCTCTCTTGCGTCCACGGCGATTACGCTTCGATCGTGTCGATTCGCGGTAGACGTAACCACCAAACCGTTCCCCTTTATTTGTATATATATATATGTGTGTGTGTGTGTGTATATTCAAAATCAGCAAAGTTTGGGGGTTTTCTTATGGGGTGTCCGAAAAGTGAATCTTGGAAATTTGACATTCGTTTCTAGGACTCATTTTGGAGAAAAAAAAGCCTCGTGTACTCTCAGCCGTTTCCTTTCAGTTTTTGAAATATAAGAGCTTTTTAGTTTTGTCAATTTCTCTCTGTATCATGAGTTTAACTTATCGATCATTCGTCGTAGAAATAATTTTCTACTCGTATGTACAATTTTAATACTTGGCGTCGAGCCACTACTCCGGCTCTTGATGATACAAGATTTTTCAAGTTTTTTCCATTGATTTAGAGTATCTATTGAATTAATTTTGAAATAGGGGTTGATAAAAGGGCGGAAGTAATTGGGTTAATTGTGATTTTTCACTCGGATACTCACCAAGGGGTGTTGCACGTGTGAGTGAGGGTGAGATATCTCGTCCCAAGCTCGTACAGCATCCTCAGGACCGGAAGACTAGCACCGACCGCGTGACCACCCTCTACCCCTATCAGACTGGCTAATCTACCCTCTTTGTGCGCTCTCTCGATACCTGGAATAAAAAAAAAAACACAGAAAAAAATATTTTTAATTAACTTCATTCGTGTGATCCTCTTTGGTACGATAAAAAAGTAAGATAAAAAAGATATGAACCGTTCGTCTCTTTTTCTTCTATAAAAATAAATTTCGTGTTCGCAAGCAACGATAATTGTCTGGCGTCTAAATGTTCTAATTTATAATTAATTATCATCTAATTTGTAGTTCATGATTTTTCTCTCTTTTTTCTTCAATTTTTGTTTTTACTTAACATAATTTAATGTCAGCATTAGTATTAAAGAGTAAGCCTTGAAAATAATTCAAAGCATAAGTGAAAAAAAAAAATAAGATGACAAATAAAAAGTTTCAATGTAAAAGTTTTCGATAAAGATGAAAAATAAATTACCTCCAGTACATTATGTATCGAAAGTGATAAAATTGCATGTAGTTGCATAACATGCCCGTTATCCAGTTTGAAAAAAAGTTTTTCAAGGAAAAGCTGCATGAAATGTAGGGAATCAGGAAATCGTAAAAAATGGAATATAAAAAGAGTACATTCTCACAAAGTTATTATCCATTGGGAGGTATGATCTTTCCCTGTGAACTGAGCGTATTTCATTGATAGAATTTTTTTCTTCCCTGGCAAGTTCTTTCAATTCTTCACCTTTCGAAAGCATTTGCTCGTGATGCATATGCTCTGGCTGGCACTCGAGAGCACCTCTCAGTAACAGTGCTTCTCGTTCATCCTTCGTTCGTCCCTTTTCAATCCCTCCCTTAACTTTACACTCCCTTACTTTTTCATCCTATTTTTGCTTATTTTTGAATCCTCTCCCATAATTTTTTACCTCTTCCCCTAACTGTTCATCCCCTCCTCACAGTTTTTACCGCACTCCTCTAAATTTTCCATTTCTCCCCTTACTTTTCACCGCCTCTCCTAAACCTTTCCAGCCCTTTCCTTTCCTCCTCGTCCTCTTCCCACTGTGTCTTCCTTCCTTGACGTTTCACCCCTTCCCTCAACTTTCGCCCCCGCTCTTCCTCCAAAACTCATCTCGCATTCGCGAGCTCTCCGAGCATTTCGAGAATGTCTCCCTTTTTTTTATCTCTCGCTTGTCGTTGTCCACGTCGACGTTGACGTCGGAAGTGTACTCGAAAGCGGAGCATCAACTCTAGGCGTGCACAGCATTGGCATCCGAGCTGTTGGATTTCAGAAACACTCTAGAAGAGCTTTTTTTGAGTTCTGCTTCATTCCCTTTTTATAGAGATAAAAAAGAGAGAAATGGAGAAAAATAGAAGTGGAAAACAGAGGTTTTCCACTTCTGTTTTTCTCCATTTCTCTCTTTTTTTCTACTTCTAGTGTTTGCCCTTTGGAAAAGTTTATTCAATGTTTTTTGACGACAAAAACATATTACACTGAGAAAAGAAATTTGTTGATTCAACAAAATTTTTGTTGAATCAACAAATTATGGCGAACAGAATGAAATTCGTTAACTCAATAAAAATTTGGTTAATTCAACCGCTTAATTTGCTGGCTCAAATAAATATTGCGAATTACGACGAAAATATTGATGAATCAACAAAATTTTTTGTTGAATTAACAAATTTCATTTTGTTCGCCACAATTTGTTGATTCAACAAAAAATTCGTTGAAACAACAAATTTCTTTTCTCAGTGTACCTTGGAATTTACTAAACGATACAAATATTGTTTTGAGAAAAATGAGGACACGCGTTTTCTTGAGATAATCTTTTGATTGAATTGGTTTAACGGGTGAGGACTACTTGTAACGCCGAAAAAAACGCTTTTTTCGGGATTTTTTTTTTTAAACAAGTTTTATTATTTAGTGAAAAACGTTTTCCCATATGAATAATCAATATTTCTAGAAGTGGCAGTAAAATTTTCATTGAAAAATAATGATAAATAAGCGAGATACAGTCAGTCTGCGAGGGGTCCAAGAAAAAAGGCGTTTTGCGGTGATCACTGCTGCTCATCACTGGATCATCCGAAACCAAAAAAATTAACGGGGATCATTAGTAAATCACAAAATTTGTGTTTCGACCAAAATTTCACTAATATTTTCGGTTATAAAAAAAAAACTATTTACCGTAGATAAAAATCCTTCGTCAATTCAAGGGACAATTATATACAGAATAAGTGACAAAAATTTCAAAACGATCGGTCAAGCCGTTTTGGAGTTACAGTGATCAACGACTTTGAAAACGTGCCTTCGAAAAAAAACGCGTTTAACGGGCTCATCCTATGTGACAGCTATTTTTTTTTCGCATTTTTGGGATTTTTTTTTGATGAACCATTAAAACACAATATCTTTGAATTTTTACCATACATTTATTAACATTTTTACAGTCCCTCAGAATTTTATCAAACAAAAATAACGAGTTGAATCGACTTTACACCGCTCGGAAGACACCCATTGGGTTGGTTGAAGGTTGCCATGATTCCGGAGGTTTTGCTCATTTGACATCAAAAAATCAAACGGCATTTTTATTTGTAGACCTGAGACTATCGCTGGAACTAGAGTAAAGTAAAAATATCGAGAATTGAATTTTTGGCACGGTTTTAAAAGTCGAAAAAAACGACGAAACTTGGAACTTAACATTTAAAACCGTGCCAAAATTTCAATTTTCGATATTTTTACTTTATTCTTGTTCCAGCGATAGCCTCAGGTCTACAAATTAAAATGCCGTTTGATTTTTTGATTTTAGATGAGCAACACCTCCGGAATCATGGCAGCCGTCAACCAACACATGAGTGTCTTCCAAACGGTGTAAAGTTGATTCAGCTCGTTATTTTTGTTTGATAAAATTCTGAGGGACTGTAAAAATGTTAATAAATGTGTGGTAAAAATTCAAAGATAGTGTGTTTTAATGGTTCATTAAAAAAAAATTCCCAAAAAAAGCGAAAAAAAATAGCTGTCATATGGGATGACCCCGTTAAAGTGCTAACTACCTAGTTTTACCTGCTCGAGGCGGCTGTGCTCAAAGTTGTATATCTTAAAGAATAATGCTCCGATTTGTCTAAAATTTTCAAAGAATACTTTTGAAATGCTGTACTTTTAGAAAATGCAAAAAAAAAGATTTTTTGAAAACACTGACTAGCCCTCACTCCTTAAAAGAATAATTGATTGATGTTATTTTTTTATATTTTTTATAATTTTTTATATTTTTTATATAATTAATATCGGATTCTGTATTCCATGGTTTTCCCATAAATTTAGTATTAATTAGCCATTCCCTTCATTAATAAAATTTCGACTAATAGTCAATAATTTATTGCTTAATTGAACAGTATAATATTTCAGTATTGTTCAACAGAATTACTATGTGAATAAACAGCAATTCTGTTAATTCACATAGAATTGCTATGTGTAATGTTAATAGACAATCATTTACGTTCGTTAATAAAACTGAAATAGTTTCTACGCTTTTTCGCTGTCAATATTTCAGTACATTAACTCTTCATTCTTCTGTTTTATATTGCGTTCTTTGTTCTTACGTCACTTTTTTATTCCCTCCAAGTGAAAAATAAAAAAAAATTAAAACAACGAAAATAAAGACACCGGAGTTCCGTTACGTGACCGTAAGGAAAAAAGGGGTTGCATTTGTACCGGACGTGAGAGTTCGTTGATGAGGGACTCTTCACCAGAGGTTTCTATATTAAAAAAAAAAAGTAAAGAAAAAAAACGAGATCGCGAGTTTTGTCTCGTAGTAACAATGAAGACTTTACATCCGTAAAAATGTGTGGTTTAAAAAAAATTAAAGGCGGCGACCTGATCTTAGAAAATGAAAATCGTCAGTTTTTTTTTTAAATTTAACAAAAAATCTTCTATGATTGTTTAACTGTGAACGAAAAATAACCAACGTGAAGAATTAGTATGAAAAAATCGATAGTTTTACGTGAGAATTTGTGGGGTCGATTCGTCAGTAAACAATAATAACTCAAAAATAATATTTTCGAGCTTAATGAAAATGTTGTTTTATTAAGGCCTTACATACGTCCAGAATTTTCAAAAAATCGATTTTTTTTTACAGATTATTATTCTCTATAGTTTTAGGCGTATTTCTGTGTAAGTCGATTGTACAAATTCCCCATAGATCGAAAGTTATTATAGAAAACGTGACTGCCCAACGAGAGTCTGATGCGCGCAGGTAGATGTCTCGAGCGAAACGCACTTGAAACTTTAAATGCATTTTTTTCAAAACTACTTTTTCTGGCACGGTCTGCATGATAACTCATACAGTTTTTAATATTTTTTGATGCTTTTTTTTTTTAAATATTCGAAATTGTTTTCTCTATAGTCTGTCAGGCCGGATTTTTGATGTTGAGATTAAAAATTTTTATAAACATAATTAAAGTGTGACATTTATGACACAAAATGCACACTTTTTTTCAAACTGCCGTAAATTGCCAAAATTTTTCGAATTTCAAAAATCCGGCTCGACAGACTATAACTACAACTTTATTTTACAAGAATTTTTTTGCGTTTTGCAGATCCATCAGCATTTCAAGAAGAAATGATGCAGACCGTGGAGCAACTTTTTTTTCATAGTGCTTCGGGAAACGTGATTTTTTATGTTGTAATTTTTGAAAAAAAAAAAAAATGAAATAAATTTTTTTATAAAGTTTAAATACCAATAAACAATGTGTAAAAATTATTTTTATTAATTTCTATTGCTATCTCTTCTAAAAACAGTTTTTCTTTTAGCGCGTTTTAGGCGCTGCTGGATGTATGTAAGGCCTTAAAAGATTTGACGATCAATTTTTCATATATTCGGATTTTTCTTCATCGAATCCGATAAATTTATAAATATGTGAAAAAGTGTTTCGTGGTTGTGCATTTTAGGTTTTTTTATTCTCAGCTGTCTGATAGCTCCGAAATGTTTGTACATCTATACATGGGTGTATATTTAGTATATTTATATGTTTGAGGGTCTCGTTACGACGCCTCCTTTCGAATACTGAGACTCGAAGAAGTCTGTGAGGAGGCTGTCTGTCGTTGATGGGTAAAAGACCGAAGATGCCAGAGGGTGAGAAGTAAGCGTGAAGTAAAGTGTACTGGGGGAAAAAGATCATCGACTCTTGCAAAAGCTCCACCTTTAAACGCATATAGATATATCTATATGTATATATTTGCGAAAGAGTGCGGCGAAATACTATAGAAAATGGAGAGAAATCCGGTACACGAAATAGAGATAAAATACATATATACATATATCCAAGAATATCTATATATAAAAATGTATATAAGTATGTATAATGTCTGGAGCGATTCGCCGTTTCCGTAAGAGAGAAGAGTGCACTCTAAATTTTTTCGAAAGAAATCTTTCCCCGCGACAAGTGGTCATGGATCGAAGAAGCCACGAGGGTGTCTCGTGCGCTCGCGCCCCTTATACCCCGCGAAAACTATTTCGCTGTTTGTCCGCCCCAGCCACACTCTGCGTGTACCGTTACATACGTGTAAGAACTTTGGTATATATATATAGGGGTGAAGGACCTCGTCTCGTCGCTTCTTTATCCTTGTTTTCAATGTTCGTACACAGGGTGTCCGAAAAGTCACTCCTGAAATGTGCAGGATACAGTAAATCGTGAAATTCGAAGGACGAAAGCTCTTAGGGATTTTTCTCTCCGATGCACCGTTGATAAAACATTAATTAATAAGTGATATGCTGCCTGGAGCCTTGGCCACGGCCACTTTTCGTCGTGTGCGCTCAAACTCTTCTCCCACGGTATGAATTTCTTATCGAAGCACTGGATTTGCTGTCAAGAATCAATTGGTATCTCGGTACCCACGGATTTGACAGAAAAATGGCTAAGGACATTTTTTCTTCAGAATTTTACGATATACTTAACTTGTAAATATTGAGCATCTTTTTTCGGACACCTGCTATATATATATATATATATGTGTGTGTTTCCAACTATTTGCTCTCTTTTTTGAGTCACTGGACCTGGACCCTCGCCAGACATGACTCTCGCGAGGAAGCAAGACGGAGAAAGAGAAAGAGAGGGCGAAAAGAGATCCTTCGAGATTTCAGTCGTTCGTGATGCAACGACCGGAAGAGAGCCCGGTACCGCGAGGATTTCGCTTCGTCGCACGAGTTAGTAAGTCGGATTTAAAAATAAAAAAGGAATGATTCGGCTAAAGAGTTAATGAAAAACTGAGAAAAAAGTTGAAAAAAATATATGTTTCCGTAGGTTGGTTATTTTTTACGGGGAAAAAAGTAGAAGTTTTGATATGAAGGGCTTCTTTTTGACGATTCTAATAATGATTTGAGCCGAGATAAAAAATATTCATAAAAGTTGGGATTCAAGGTTTTTCGACAAAATTTCTTTTTGTGGTGGTACATTTATGTAGAAAGATATCATAAAAAAATCGATAAAATATATACTCAATGGAAGATAGTAATTCTGTTAATTTTTTGTTGCAGGTAAAATATAAAAGTGGCAAAAAAGCATACTCTTGTTGTTTTTAAGTGGAACAAATAAACGGACTTTCATTAAGTTTTGTTCACTCCTCGCATATTGGCTTCGTAAATTTTAAGTGTATACCGGAAACAGATCCATTTATTGGTATTGTAGTGGATGGTGCGTGTAGTGGAGGGAACGGAAGGGTGGATCGGAGTCGATGGACACGAAACTAGTTAGAGTAAAAATATGCCAGTGATCGAACAGCATTTGGATGTTTGCCAGACAAATGGAGAGGTATAGTGAGACAAAAAGAGAGAGAGAGAGAGAGAGAGAGAGAGAGAGGCTGAACGAAAGAGCGAGTGAGAAAGAGGGTAGGAATTTTATCGTTCTTCCTGTGTGCTCTCGAAACCTCTCCGGTGTTTGACCCAATATTGTGTCGACCTTTTTTCTCCTATCATCGTTCTCTCCCTTTTTTTCTAATCGTTCCATTTCGACTCCTCTGTTTCTGTTTTTCCTTGTAGAATTTGTTTTCTCTGTTTCGCTCTTTCGTCTTGCCTCTTTCCTCTTTTTTCTCCACCCTCTTTCCACTTACTCTCTATCTCTCCTCTCTTTCCATTTTTTTCCCTCTCGGCTTTTTTTTCGACTGCCTTTCTTTTTTTCTGACCGTCTGTCTGTCTGTCCGTCTATCCTTCCGTCAGCGTGTCTCTCCTTCGATAGCGATTTTCCCCTTCCACTTTTATCGGTCTCTTGTATCGGCTGTATTGTTTGGTGCTCCGGAACTTGGCATGCTTTACAATTCTGACCATCAGTATCCTGTTCTTTCTTTGTTCTTTTTTTTCTTTTTTCATTCTTATTTCTTTTTCCCTCTTTTTAAGGCTTATTTTCTCTCTCTCCCTTTCTCCCTTTATTCTTTATATTCTTCTCTTCTTTGTCTTATTCTTTTTCCTGCACATTTCGTCTCCATTCCCTTTTTCTCTCTGTCTCCTAGCAGAGACGTCTCTAATTTTCTTTTTTTATTTTCATTCCCCATTCTTTTTTTCGGATTACTTCCTTATTTCTCTTTCTTACCGATTCTCTTTCTGTTTTTTTCTCCTTTCCCCCTTCGTTCTCAATACCTTCCTATTTTTCTTTGTTACACCTTCTCTTTTTATTGAATATTATCGTTTCGTCTTTTTCTTCCCTTCTCACTTTCTCTTCTTCTCTCCCTTACTTCCTATTTCAGGGTGAAGTGTACAATGCTCCAGTGCTGCATAGATGCTGCGTACAATACGGTGCAGTCGCGGTCTCGCCGACCACGTCGTTCTCACAGTGGTCACGGCCGTTAGTGGTCAGCCGTCTATGCGAAACTCAACTCCCTTAACGCGTGCACACACCAGGCGCCCTTCAAATAGCTCTTGAAAATCAAACCATCAGCTCCACCAGCTACGAGAACCTTCCACAATACTCTCTGACCGACTTATCCCTTCCTCAAAGTTTGAATTTTTCAAATTTCTACAATTTTTAATCTTTTGTTCTCAATCTATTTGTACAAGATTTGAAAAATCGAAGATAGTAAAAGTGACACCAGAAATCTAGCTTCAAAAACTTTTTTGATCCAAAAAACAGAATAGAGGGGCTTATGCACTTTTGTCTTAGACAAAAATCGTAAAAAAGTTTCAGTCAAAAGTCACCTGTGGGTAAAAATATCGAATTTTTTAACGACCGTTCTTAGTTTGTAAAAAAAAGAATATTTTACGTATTAACTTTTGTGTTAAATTCGATTTTGATCCGCTGTGACAAACTCATGATGGGAAACACGTAACGTAAACACTCGAGACTTCGAATTGCGTTGGGAAACCACAAAACATCGCGGTTAACCTGGCAAAGCGAATGAAGCAGTAGTAGTGGCATTTAATGGTCAGCCACTCGGAATATCTTCGAACAGGAGTGAATAGGAACGGCACGTAACTAAATAGTCACAGAATAGTTTCCCTTAACTAGAATTTCTCTTTGAATTTTGACGTATGTTAAGTCTAAAAACTTCTATTGTCCTGCAACAAACAAATGTACAGAATATGCCGAAAATTGTCTGGACATCACACACACAACAAATCGCGTAAGTAAATCGTTAAATTCTGAAGAGATAAGTTTTATACATTCTTCTCTGCGATGCACCGTAGATGAGATATCAATTAATTATTGAAAGTCAATCACGTGGGTAATGTACAAAGAACCCTGCACATTTGCCACCCCAGCTTTTTATAATAATTCGCTGGATGGGCTGCATTTAATGAATGAATATTTCATCAACGATCCATCAGGGAGAAAAATAACTCAAGACTTTTCTCTCCAGAGTTTCTAAATCCAACGTCGTGTACTGTTAAGATATAACTTTTGAGATTTCCCGTACCTACGTGCATAAACCTAAATATCCAAACATTTATATATACATACCTATAAATGCAGATGGAAGAGGACGAGAACTTTCATTTTAGCGAATATTGCCACAAATAATTTCTCTAGAAATAGTGGCCACATTGGCAAGGTATATGATGATTCACGTATAAATGACTCAATTAATTGTCTCGTACGAAATGTTCACGATTTCGGTTATCTTTGTGGCTGCGAGTGGCGCCCATATAATCCCATTGTTTCCACACGACAATTCTCCATCCCTTTACCTCTCTCTCTCTCTCTCTCTCTCTCTCTCTCTCTCTATCTGTATTCGACGTTTACAACTGCACTAGGCAGGAACTCGTACAGCCGTACGAGGAAGGCTCTCTGCCAAGCTCGTTTCACAAGAGAAGAGGGAGAATCGATTTCCCACAGTAGTAACGAGGCTCTGTGGTCAGCCATCAGGCTTATACGGCCAGAATGAGCAAGAGAGAGAGAGAGAGAAAGAGAACTACTGATACATATTGGAAAGGCCTCGAAGATTGAGGCTGTATGGTCGAATGAGGCCAGGAAGAGCTCGGCCAACATAACTTCTATGTTTACATAATATACACGCATATTCATAAAGGACAGATACTAGAAAGTGTATCCTTATATATATATACTGATATGTAAATATATAAATTCAAATATAAATGTGTATTCATTTTTCTACATAAATGATCATATGTATAAATATATTATATGCATATAGTATAGTTTCGCTGCATGAGGATGAACATATTCTCGTTAGACATGTGTGACGATATATCATCGAGGGGAACGTGCGAGGAATCGCTGGCTCGTACTACTGGAGCTTCATACTATCTTCCTTCGAATCGAGTAACACAACACTGCAGTGTCTACGTTGTACTGAGATAGGAATAGATAAATATAGTCCTTCTCAAAAGTCGTGTCAATAATTCATAACGTTGACAGGTCGGAAAATCCTGAAGAGAAAAGTCTTTGACCATTTTTTTCTGTGCATCGTTGACGAGATACTATAATGAATTAGTGATTGCTCTTCTCTTCAGAATTTCACGATCAACTTATACTCTGAATCTTGCTTATGACTTTCAGGATCCCCTGTATATTGGTTTTCTTATATTATATACTATGGTCATCAGATATGGATCAGAGGCCGAGTAACGAAAGCCAGTAATGCTTCATTTTTATGCAACGCAGAATGGCACAAAAGCCTTTTTATTTATTTGCAATTCATGTATAATCCATTGAAGAGAATATCACGTACCTTCGGCGCTTGTTACGAGGACCATATTTTGTGGATGCTTGTTCACCAGACGTCTAATCAGGTCGATCTGCTCGAGAGCCAGCTGAACTGAGTCCAGATGCTGCGACGAGCAAGGCACGTAAGCCGACCAGAACTATGAATTAAAAAAATGAATAGACGTGAATATTTGAATATTTATAAATTATGATATACGTGTCACGGTTCGTGTCTTTTCTGGACAATATAACAATAACTCTTTCAACTCAAATATTTATTGTATAATATTAAAATTACCATTTCAATTCATATCATTATTCAATCTTTTTCCCACCGATGAGTCATTTGTCAAATTGCTGAGTTATTGTCTTTCTTGTTGTCTTTTTTTATTGTCTTTTCTGGACAATATAACAATAACTCTTCCAACTCACAATCAAATATTTATTGTGTAATATTGAAATTACCATTTCAATTCATATCATTATTCAATCTTTTTCCCACCGATGAGTCATTTGTCAAATTGCTGAGTTATTGTCTTTTTTTATTGTCTTTTCTGGACAATATAACAATAACTCTTTCAACTCAAATATTTATTGTATAATATTGAAATTACCATTTCAATTCATATAATTATTCAATCTTTTTCCCACCGACGAGTCATTTGTCAAAATGCTGAGTTATTGTCGCGACTGTATCCGGCGTAGTATTCTACACCAAGAATACAGTCGCAAATTTTATGCATTTATATTTTTATTGCCGTGATGTGGATCTCACGTTTGGAAATGCTGACCGGATATGAGAATGTCTCCTGCCATATTTTCTCGCAGAGTTCAAAACGTACTGGACAAGCAAAATTGATCCTTGCTCCTTGCTCGATGATCGCGCGGTCACCGAGTAAAGGAATCGGGATAATTAGTGTCTAGTGAACCCTAAGAGCGAGAGTTTCTCTTAGAGTAACTCCTTGCTCAGAGCTCGCATAGCGATCGCAAAACCTTCTTCCGCGAGAAATTTGTTAGAGTTTGCCTGTTCGGGATTAGGCCGTGATCAGGTTGCAAAATGGGCAGCGCTAGTATGGGAGCCCTAATTCGGTCGTAATCAGGCCTTCCATATTAACTGTTGTTGTATAATTTGTTGTTTCAACAAATTTTTTGTTGAATCAACAAATTGTGGCGAACAAAATGAAATTTATTAGTTGAACAGAAAATTTTGTTGATTCAACAATATTTTCGTCGTAATGAACAATATTTATTTGCGCCAACAAATTAAGTGGTTGAATTAACGAAATTTTTGTTCAGTTAACGAATTTCGTTTTGTTCGCCACAATTTGTTGATTCAACAAAAATTTTGTTGAATCAACAAATTTGTTTTCTCAGTGCATCGAAACGTGTCTCTCTAACCTCAAAAGTTCTGAATTCGCGCGTGAATACTGCTCCCGGTTTTATCGAGTATTTATTTATTTAGTTTATTGTGCAATATGTATATCTGCAGTGTCAACAATTGGAGATTTACAATAGTTTATGGCTTCCGGATGGATGCCGTATAGAGTTTCAGCGTATTGCCAACGTTTCGCAAACGTTACAGTTTGCATCATCAGGGCTGAGAGCTCCGATACTCCGATACGATGAGAGTATCGGCACTCTCAGCCCTGATGATGCAAACTGAAACGCTAAAACTCTACACGGCATCCAACCGGAAGCCATAAACTATTGTAACAATAATGGCCGTGAAAGCCTCAAAACTAGAATTGGAGATTTAAAGAGGCACGACTAGTTCCTCGGTGTGAAAAAAGAGCCTAAATTTATTTTACCCACAGCCATTCTGATTTGTGTCGAATATTCATATTTTTCATTTTTGTTGATTCTAATGTGCGACAATCGTGGTAAATAATTAGTTTATAAAAATAAAAACTGACGAATTAGATTCTCAATGACTCGGGAGTCAAAGAAAAGTAGGGTTAGGTTTACCGATCGAATCAGCTGTTACGCGCGACCATGCCAAATCTGTCGGCGTTATCCCCTTTTTGACCGGAAATTGAAACTTTTTTGTAATATTGTGCTTTAAACTACACGGTGAGGTACGATTTTTTTGATTTTTTACAATATTTCTAATGTTCAATCTATCAGAATCCAGTTTTTTAACGGCTAATCTTGAATTTTGAAACAGACAAACTGTGTTCACGGCACTTCCGGTCGATCATCTCCATAAGACGACGTCTTTCAGTGGCTCAAAATGCTCGACTTTGCAATTTTATTACGAAAAAACCAGGTGGTCGATAGGCGCATAAAATATCCATCAAAATCATATAAAAATTTCAAGTCTGAATCTTGGATTTGACCTTATGATCGTTCCTCTTTAATTTATTTAAACTATTCGAGTAAGGAGTATACAGTGGCGTGCAAAAATTTCGGGCCACCCTACTTTTTCCAGTTAATTGATAAAATATTTTATTTCTCCACTCGTTCATTATTCAAAATATTCAAGAGAGTTAGAATGAAGGTAACAACGTCGTATATTATATTTAATTATGGCGTATTTTTCGTGAATCTAGGAAAATTGATCCAAGGAAAATTCGTCCCGGACAATTTGCCTCCGGAAAATTCGCCCACCGGAAAATTCGCCCGATAAAAAATTCGCCCGCGAAAAATTCACCCACGGAAAATTCGCCCGACGGAAAATTCACCCGCGGATAATTGACCCACGGAAAATTCGCCCCCAGGAAAATTTGTCCCCGAAAAACTTGCTCTTGCTTGCTTGTTTCACAGCCACTGATACATGCTCCGGCACATGTAGGGAAAAGATATATACCACAAATTATAAATCTAAAATTTATTTTATTTTCTTATCTTGAATTTGTAGCATGTCGGGATGTGTGCGTGGAATCGTTGGACGTGTAGAAATAGTAGGGTAGGTTTGTAGCAGACGTGGAAATAGTAGGGTGGGTTCGGGTCATCTTTGGGTTGTTGTTGGCTCATATATTATTATTATCAATATGAAACACTAAATCAACAAGAGCAAGTTTTCCGTGAGTCAATTTTCCGCGGGCGAATTTTCCATCGGGCGAATTTTCCGTGGATGAATTTTCCGCGGGCGAATTTTCCGTCGGGTGAATTTTCCGGTGGGCGAATTTTCCGGGGACGAATTTTCTGGGGGCGAATTTTCCAGGGCGAATTTTCATTGGATCAATTTTCCTGTTACCATTTTTCGTGTACTACGTAGAATAACTTTGGTCGGTGTGCAAAAGTATCGGGCCACTATATCGCCGCGGCTTCGTACGCACGGTTTGTTTACATTTTTTTCCTCATTAGTTTCAAAACATGTCCTACAATGGAAAATCAGTCTCCTTTCTGCCACAATGCCGAAACACCCGAATATTCAACTTCGTGAAATCGTGTTAGAACTTTCGTCAGAAGGAAAGAGTCCTCGTGATGTTGCGGAGACTTTATCCATTGGCAAAAGTACCGTTAATCGTATTATTACTAAATATAAATTAACAAACTCACTGTGTGACAAAAATCGGAGCGGTAGACCGCGAAAAACTTTGAATCGCGTCGACAAAATTATAAAAAGGAAGTGCATTGTAGATCCACGAAAAAGTGCTGCGGATGTTTCCCGGGAATTGCGAAGTGAAAATCTAACTGACGTTAGTCGGAGTACGATATCTCGACGTCTCAAAGCTGCGGGGCTGATTGGACATGTTGGTGTAAAGAAACCATTGATTAACAAAAAGAATAAGAAGGCTAGATTAGATTTTGCGAAAAAATATCAGCGCTGGACGGTATCACATTGTCGGAAAGTACTTTTTTCCGATGAATCGAAATTTCAATTATTCGGAAGTGATGGTCGGAAGTACGTAAGACGTCCAGCAGGTACCAGATATAATGTAAGGTACCAAATTCCTACCGTAAAACACGGTGGCGGAAACATTAAAGTTTGGGGAGCATGTTCTGATGATGGCGTTGGTCCGCTGGTGGAAATTCATGGCAATATGGACGCTGCAATGTACAGGGACATACTACAAGATCATATTCTCCCATTTGCAATGAAAAATTTGCCGCGTGGTTGGGTTTTTCAATACGATAATGATCCGAAACACGCTTCGCGTCTTGTTAAAAATTTTCTTCAAAGCCGGGAAGTCCGCCTTCTTGACTGGCCATCGCAGTCATCGGATTTAAATCCTATTGAATACCTGTGGCAAGACCTCAAGCATCGTGTTGGAACGAAAAATTACTCCAACAAAACGGAATTCTGGAACCATTTGCGAAGTGAATGAGAAAAATTGACACAAGAACGAATCAAACAACTAATTGGGTCTATGCCTCGTCGGTGCGCTACAGTCATCGCTGCTAAGGGCATGGCAAAAAAGTATTGAGTTGAGTGGAGAAGACCGAGACATGCTTCCTTATTTTTCAAGTTTTTTGTTATTTTTTTCATACCCAAAAGTACGCGGCCCAATACTTTTGCACAGCCAGTCATAAAAAATGGTTGAACAATTAATGTTTTAAGATCGATATCAATGTATACAATCTATTGTTTCTAAATATAAGTGATTACGTGTTATCATTACTCGTTTGTTTTTCTCCCACCACCATATTTCTGTTCAATGTGCATAAAAAATAGGCTGGCCCGAAACTTTTGCACGCCACTGTATATAGGGTTGAATTGTATGCACCTGTTATAATTATGAATGGTTCCTGAAGAAAAAATCTAACCTAACAAATCACCACGTGGTTATAGTGCGTGTGATGTCTACTAAGTGAAGTGTTCAATATACTCATATGAAAACAAAATATCAAAAAATTGAATTAAACGAATCTTTAAGAGCGATAAGAACATAGTGAAAAAGTATTAATATATATAATGTGAAAAGTAATGATGAAAGTCCTAACCTAAAAAATACATACATAAATGTGTATGTATGTATTAAGGTATATACTGTACTGCATGCTAGTCAAATGAGTGCTAAATTTTCGCAATTGTTTTATGTCAAGCTTAATGCACTAATTGAAGGTAGTGTTAGTGGATTTATATCACAGCATGTCTTATTAACGTAGAAAAATATTAAAAATTATAAATTTGTGAAACCATCCACTGATAAATGCAAATTTCCATGATGGCATATATTCATCGGAACTCGTCAAAGAATAATCCGTAATTTTGAACCAATTGCAATGCACCACGTCTTATTTTGTTCCTCAAGAGACCCTTTATGAATTCACCACGTAGATTTTTTATAAGCTTAATTATTCCACTGCTGCAGTCAATTGTTTATTTAGTGAAAAAAATCTTTCATAAACAAATTGTTATAATTTCCAAACAAATAAACTTTGAAAAAATCTACATTGTGAATTCATAGAGAATCTCTTGAGGAACAAAATAAGACGTGGTGCATTAAAATCAGTTAAAAAATACAGATTATTCTTTGAAAAGTCCCAATGAAAATGCGTCATAATCGAAATTTGCCACTATCAGTTAATGGTTTCGCAAATGTATCGTTATTAACATTTTTCTAGGTTAATTAGACATGTCATTTTATAAATTCACCTTCATTATGTATAATTAGTGTATTAAACTTGGTATAAAAATATTGTGAAGTTTTAGCACTCATTTGACTAGCATGCAGTACAGTATTTACCTTAAGAGGAAGCATTATAATGGCACAGTCAGGTAGCTCAATCAGGTCTGTATTTAGCAGTCCGCTCAGGGTCTGGTCACGCAGCCTGATCAGGGCCCAATTAGTCAGCCTGCATCAGGGTATTATCCGTCACACCGTTACATTTCGTATCAGGGCGCTATGAGGTCACCTTGTAAGCACCTTTATACGGCAATGAGGCAGCCTGATAACGACCTGAAAAGGTCCCTACTATAATTACTAGGCGGGTAGTGCCCGCTAGTTTCATTTAGAAATTAGTAAAGTTTACGTCCCGCCACGAATCCTAAGAGATCGCGAGGCGCCACTAAAGTGTATCGCGTCGCGGTGTTCAATCTGTACTTGCTAGTTTAATTTAGGATTTAGAAATAAGATATAGTGTAATATATTGTAAGGTGTGTGACTGAATGCATTGCATGTGTATGCGAGTGGATGAAGACTTGAGTAATAGCCGATGACGCGTCACGGATTATAATCACGAAACTTGTAATTTTGTATCTCCCTGTCGCTCGAACACGAGAGGTTTCCATACAGTTGATCTCTCGTTTTCCCGCTACTGTTTGTCAACGACTTGTTCAATAGTTTTAATAAATACTTTCAATTATAAATTTAAAGATTTCTCTAATTTTTAGAATCTTGACAAACCAAATTCCGTGAATCGCCTTGTAAAGGACGAGATCCAAACGTACCCACTAAAATAATAAAAATAAATTACTTGCGCTTCTCGCGAAGAGATTCACTTAAGGCCTTACATAGGTCCAGAATTTTCAAAAAATCGATTTTTTTTCACAGATTATTATTCTCTATAGTTTTAGGCGTATTTCTGTGTAAGTCGATTGTACAAATTCCCCATAGATCGAAAGTTATTATAGAAAACGTGATTGCCCAACGAGAGTCTGATGCGCGCAGGTAGATGTCTCGAGCGAAACGCACTTGAAACTTTAAATGCATTTTTCTCAAAACTACTTTTTCCGACACGGTCTGCATGATAACTCATACAGTTTTTAATATTTTTTGATGCTTTTTTTTTATATTCAAAATTGTTTTCTCTATAGTCTGTCGAGTCGGATTTTTGATGTTGTGATTAAAAATTTTTATAAACATAATTAAAGTGTGACATTTATGACACAAAATGCACACTTTCTTTAAACTGCCGTAAATTGCCAAAATTTTTCGAATTTCAAAAATCCGGCTCGACAGACTATAACTACAACTTTATTTTACAAGAATTTTTTTACGTTTTGCAGATCGATCAGCATTTCAAGAATAAATGATGCAGACCGTGGAGCAACTTTTTTTTCATAGTGCTTCGGGAAACGTGATTTTTTATGTTGTAATTTTTGAAGAAAAAATGAAATAAATTTTTTTATAAAGTTTAAATACTAATAAACAATGTGTAAAAATTATTTTTATTAATTTCTATTGCTATCTCTTCTAAAAACAGTTTTTCTTTTAGCGCGTTTTAGGCGCTGCTGGACGTATGTAAGGCGTTAACGTCACGCGACTCTGAACGTAACAACGATATATATCTAAAGACGTGGCAGCACTTTGATGCCAATTTATATTTTGAAGATTATGCTCCATTTTTTCGAAAAAATGTAATTATTGTCAGTTGTTAAAAAAATGTTGTGGAAGAGATCGAGGGTTTGAAATTGTCGATTACATTTTAATTCTTCACACATAATTATATTCAATTGATTAATTAATTAATTAATTTAATAAATAAATTAATTAACTAAGAATTTTGCAAATTCTTTCTTGCAATTTTTTTTTTACATGTAGTTCGACATTTCAATTAATTTTTATTATCGTTACAGAATGCTCAAATTATATCTAAAACTCTGTTCGAATAATCTAATGTGACTTAATGAGATCATGCACAGTATTTCAAAATCTGGAGAAAAATCGGATTTTTTTACACAGCATAGAAAAATATTCAAAAATGATTATACAAAAAAATCAGGGGGGGTTATCGAACATTTAAACAAGAAAATAATTATTAAAAATTGGACGTTTTAGTGGCAGCAAATGGGCCGTGACTTTTGAATCAAATTTAAGAGATCGTAAACGCTGGAGAAAAAAAAAGTAAAATCATCTACGTATTCGTTGAACATTTATCTTGTTATTAGTGCTATAGAAATGTTAGGTAGCCGAAACTTTAAGAACGAAATCGTAAATTAATTACGTTTATAGCTCATGATTTGCCATCGAATATTAGGTTTGGTACCACAACGGCAACACCGCCCGATCAGCTGTTTATATATGTACAGGGTGTCCAATAGGAAGTTGCTAAAACTAAATAAGTGCCTCTTCCCTCCATGAATTCAATAGGGGTCCCTTTTTCTAAGGCGCATACCTGAGGCCCCGCAGTTTTATTCCAGCCGTGGTTGAAGCAAGTACGCGCGCGTCAAAATGAGTGAGCTCACCACGGAAGAAAAAGTATATCTTATTGAGTGCCTCTTCTCGAGGGGAAAAATTTATAGTAATGCGTATAGAGGGTTTCGTACTATGTTTGGAACTCATAGAATTGCCAGCGAAAACACTCTGAAAAGGTAAGAATTTAATATTTATTCATATTCATCTATCACACAACTTGTGTTTCAATTCAAACTGCATTGAAGTAATTTTACGTTAATTTTTGTAGGATAATCGATAAATTCGTGGAGTATGGTACACTCCAGGACCGTAGACACGAGTTGCCAGGTCCATCTGTCACGGTGACTACACCAGAGAAGATCAACGAAGTTGAGAATTATTTCAAACAAAATCCAAATGATTCGATTCGGAAAGCTGCTCAAGCATTAAAAATAACCAAATCATCATTACACAACATTTTGAAATATTTTTTAAAGTTTCATCCGTATAAAATAAGCACTCATCAATCGTTAACTGAACATGCCATGACGAAACGCATCGAATTTTGTAACACTGTTACGGGAATGTTTGAAGCCGAAGAACTTAATGAGAAAATGATAATTTATTCCGATGAAGCACATTTTTGGATGAATGGGTACGTAAACAAGCAAAATTACTGGTTTTGGGGAACGGAAAATCCCAACATATCGCTAGCGAAGTCCCTTCATCCACAGAAAGTAACGGCATGGGCAGCGATTTCAGTAAAAGGAATTTATTTGCAATTCTTGGAATCTACGGTAACAGGAGAGAGTTACAAACAGCTTTTGGAAACGAAATTCTTCCCTTATGCAAAAAAGAGGGGACCGGTTAAAAATTTTTACTTCATGCAAGATGGAGCGACGCCGCACCGGACTCATGAGGTGTTTGAAGCTATTCATCGCGTATATGGGACTCGAGTAATCGGTCTGGGGTACCCTAAATTTGCTCAAGGCGGACTAGAATGGCCTCCGTACTCACCGGACCTGAACCCTCGTGATTTTTTCTTGTGGGGTTACATTAAAGATCATTGTTCCGCTAAAAACCCCAGCACAGTAGAAGAACTGATCGCGACCATCCAGGAAGTGGTTCGCGGCATTACGAACGATATGTTGGACACAGTTTTTCACAGTTTTCAAGAGAGAATTGATTTTTGTGCACAATCTAACGGTTCGCACTTCGGAAATATCTATCATTAATCACTGTACTTTTTCGTTATTTTTATAAGATGTAATAAATTGACATAACAAAATATTTGACTGGGTTTTATTTATGTGCGTTTAAAACTGCAGAGTTGCCTCTATTTAAAGCAATTTGGCTTTTCTGATTCTGTGCACGTGTTTTGAAATGACAGCCGATTAGTTTCAGCAACTTCCTATTGGACACCCTGTATATCGTGTTTACGTGTGACGTGCTTACATTAGCATAGGTATTCCACGGTCGTGTATACTTTCTCGGTATAAAATAATAGAAAAATGTATTTTTTTAATTTTCATACAAATATTGTGTTCACAAAAATATTTGCAATCACAAATAGTGATGTACACACCAACAAATGTAACCTCAAATCTCGAAATCAATTTTTTACTAATAACGATATGTTTTTTATATAATTGTTAATGACAACGGAGTAATTTATTAGGTATGTTAATTTTGAAATCTATAAATTTTAAGAGGATAATTGCACCAATCCTTTATGATGAAAAAAAAATTCAGTTGTTCAACGCTCGTGTGGTGTGCATGATCTCATTAAATCACTCGATTGAATCAAGGATTTGAACTGCAAATTGGTTTATGCCATTTTGCCCTATAGAGTGGGCAAATGCATCCCTGACATTAAGAAAAACTTCGAGTAACGAAAGCTTCGATATAATTCCCGCAAAGAAATGAAATTAGAATTGAAAACTGTTGTTAGGTTAATTAAATCTTGATATGAACGTTTTAATGATGGTTTAGCATTTTTTGTTTCGTGTCGCGGTAATACGTGTGTCCAGGTGTTGTCGAGGGGTTATAATTCAGCGACGATAAAGGTGGAGAATGATGGCGTGTTTATCGTACCGAAGGACACGTGCGAAATACTATGGTGGATGTAAAATATATATACGTATGCATGTGGAATCCTGTCGACGTGCTCCACGCGACAATTTTCCTCTTTCTCTGTTTTGCTTTTCCTTTTTTTTCTATGCGACGTGTTGACGATACAAATAAAGCAGCCGCGATGTCAGAAAGCACGTTGTTGCTATACATAAGGGATGTTTGTACCCCCTTACACCGTGGCAGACTCGAGGGTAGTTAACGACACGCAAGTAAGATTTATACCCAAGACACCCCCAAGGCTACGTAGAGCTCGGAGGTCGTGACGCTCTTTCACGTTTCATTTTTTTCTGGGTTGAGACTGGCGTTGAGATTTTTATAGGCTCTCCTTTTCTCTCAGCTTCTCGTGCACAGACTCTCTCTTCAACTTTATAATGCACACGCCACGAAGAAACAAACCAAAAAATGTTCGTGAGTTGAAAAAATAAAAATGAAAAAAATGTACGAAGAGACAAATATGCGATCTTATTATGGAGAAATGAGACCTTCGGACGTGACAGAGGCTCCCTTTTGTCCTACCATTTTTTCTCTTGGATGCTGTTATAAAAAATTCATAATTGCATCTGTCTTAATCTTGATAAAGTTATAATTAAAATGGTAGAAAAAACTTGGCATGCTAGGTTTAATTATTGTGGGGTTTTTTGTGCTTCTTTTTTCGTTCGGGATAGAAATTCATTGCAGTTTTCAAGCTGTCTTTAGAAGATATTGGCTAATGCGTGGGAAAAGTCATCTCGACTAGTTTGGAAAATCGATCTCCGATTTATCGAAGTTCGGAGAGTGCTCTGAAATTTCCTTTGGCTATTCTTCCACTTCGTCTCTCGTCGTCCTTGTCTCTCCATCTGGAGAATATTTATCGCGGGCCTCTACAAAGTTTTGTACGAACTATATCTATATCTATAAGCTGTAAAATACGTGCATCTACAGGGTGTCCTAAAAGTTGCGTGAGAAATTCATAGAGGAGACCGTTTGTGAAATTTTAAAACGAAAAGTCCTTAGCTACTTTTTCAGGCGCCGGTCAGATGACGCAGGCGGTGCATGAGTGCACTCCGTCCACCCAGTGACATCAGGTAAACTCGAATGTGGCTCGGAACAGCCGATTCGTGCTCCGATCTCCGATATCCGTGCTCCGATTGGGCTGTCACTAATTAATTGATATCTCATCAACGGTGCACTGGAGAGAAAAATAGTTAGAGACTTTTCATTTTAGAATTTCTCAACCTATTCAACCCAGTAAATATTAAGTGCAACTTTTGGGACTCTCTTTGTATGGGAATCAGCACTTTCCGTTGGCAAAGTTCTCAATCGGGGTTTCTTTTATGTATATATATATATATATATATATATATATATATATATAGAAATGTTTGACCTGTGTATATATGCGAGATATTTGAAACTTGATGATCAACGATGGGAAGTGACTGGCAGTATTGAGTTTAATTTTGCACGTCACAATGAACTCTGCCTGAGGGCCACTTAATACAGGAGGGAGTCACGACAAGTAAGTCCTAAATTTTCTCGTTGTACTAACTGATAGTATCTCGGAGGTTGGTCACCCTACTTGCGACAGAGTTTATTTTCGAGTATAAAGAAGAAAGTTGCGAAGCTTGACGTGGAGGTAATTAAGAGAAAGTTTGGAGACCATTTCGATCAACTACGAGCATTGAGATTTCATCTTGGATATGTTTGGCAATTTTTTTAGAAGGCTAAAATGTTGATATCGCAGTAAAAAAAAATAGGGAGTTCATTAAATTGGGTTTATAAGTGTCATGAGTGATAAAAACAATGTTTTTCATACGAATCTGACAGAAATTAGGTTGTTGGTATTAAACGCGTCAAAATCGGACTATCTATCTAAATTGATAGAATGAGAATAACCGTGGAAAAAATGATTGATTGTTTTTTCATCGGATTAAATATGAATCCTATTTCCGTTTAATTGCTGCAGTTTTGACTTCATTTTTCGTCGTTATTTTCTCTCCCTCGTCTCCGCTCGTTTCGATCGATACCAACACGACAGGTACATATATTTGTGCAAACAACGCGATCGTAAATTCTCTACCATACTCCCACGTAACCAATACTACCTCCGATAAATTAAATCACCTTTGAAATTAATCGTGACAGTGATAAATCTAGGCCCGAGCTATGGGCGAGCGAAAGTTGTCTTCTCCCTTCTCTGCTTTCGTGAAAACGTGCCTGGATTCTTCGATAAATCGAATTTTTAAATAGCAACTCTTTTTTCCAAACTTCTATGAAATTTTCTTTTAAATAATTTTTCATTTGATCTTCAAATCGCAATTGACAAGAGTGTAGCTATAGAAGGTAGAATTTTTTTTATCTAACATACTTTTGTTTTTTATTCTATTTTTGCAATGTCTGTTGAGTTCCAAATTGTGAGAAATAACCGGTTAAAAAAAACATGAAATATTCTGTACCAGGGTTATTGAATATTTCGAAAATAAACTTCTCAAAATTTTTTGATATTTTAAATAAAAAATTTTTGTTAATTATTTGTATGATTACTTTTCGATTACGAATTTAGAAAAATATTGGCACGAAACTGTTGAAAAATATTTCATGAATTAATGATCAAGGGGTCGAAGCCCCAATACTATTGTACGCGAGAGTCGCGAATATTTAAAAAATTATTCTCACAGAAATATTTTTTTCCATTGAAACATTTTTTTCCAAATTATACTTGCGATGAATTTTGAGCCACCAATTCCCAAAATCCTTGCATCACAGAGTTGAAGAAATCTAATTGAATTATATCAAAGGGTTGAAGCAACCCTTGCATGGAAGTGTTGAATAACATTTCGCAAACTATCGCTCTAGCAGAGATCACTGGAATACAGCACATTACGCTTATTCTCTAGTAAATGCTCCTCGCAATTAATCCCAGCTAGAAACAAAGTTTTCTCGCTTGGCCAATTGAATTACGCGATTTGGAGTTCTACGCTTGTTTGGGCTGTTCATGAATTTACAGTATCTGTAACTACTTTTACGCCTCTTCGGAGCGTCACAAAATATTCGTACAGAAAATTTTATTCTAATATAGTCAAACGAATTCTGAAACCTCTTTCATTTATTTCAAATTTTTTTTAAATAATTGCGAATTTATCAAAGTATTTTCCAGGTCATTTGGTCCACAAACAAACAATCTAAAATCAGGAAACTTATTTTTATGAACAATTAATTCATTTTGTAAACCTGAAATTTAGCTCCGCTTTGATACGAAACAATAATTACGAGAAAAATGCCAAAAAAATACAGATAATATTGTCGGAACCAATTTATTTACACAATTCTTCAGGACTTCAAAACTTTAATGAAAATTGTAAATCAAAAATAAAATAAACAATAATAAATTAATAATTCAAAATAGAACAAATTTTAATATAATTAAATGAAGTGAATTTTCTCATAAAATGATAAATTAAATTATAATTAACATAGTGAATCAATAAATAAACAACGAAAACAATAAAGTATCAAACAATATATGGGGCATTCCACGTCAAATCGGCCACTTTTGAAATTCCCATTTTTTATTGTTTTGATTTTTTTTCTCTAATAGAGCTCATTGAAAGAAACACGTCTGTTTTTTCAAATTTTTATCTCAACTCGTTCATCGAAAACGAATTTTTGAAAAATTTTCCAATTTTTTTTCTTCAAATATCAATAACTCTCTCAAAAATGCAGTAAACCAAATCGATGAGGGGTCAAAACTTTAGTTTTAAAACGTATTTTCGTTTAAAAATGTGTAGAAAATTATCAAAACATTACATGAATCAATTTTTTTAATTCTAAGCATGAAATATTTTTTCCCACATAGCTCGACCCCTTCGATTTTGCTGTTAATTTTTTATAAAAAACTATTATTTTTATGAGGAACTTTAAGCCTAGTGTGATCGTGGGGAAATCGTCCATTGTATATTTTTATAATTAAAATATAGATTTTTTGTACAATCAATCTATAACTCCCTAAAAAATGGAACAAAGCGAATCGTCTAGGGGGTTCAAATGTTTGTTCTGAAATGTACTTTTGTTTAAAAATATGTGAAAAATTATTCGAAGTTTACATCACCTAGTTTTTAAAATTAGAAGATAAAATAACCTTTTTTCATATCATTTGTACTAATTAATTTGTTTTTTTTTTTTTATGTTTGTACGGAAGCATGATTCATTTAATGAATTTTAAGCTAAGTACGAACGTGAGAAAATAGCTAGTTCTATTTTTCAAATTGTTAATTTTATTAAAGATTTTTGTTGTTGATTAGACTAATATTTTTCCACGATCATACTCGTCTTAAAATGCATTAAATGATTAATAGTTTTCTATAAAAATTTAACAGCAAAATTAAAAGGGACTAACACTGTGGGAAAAAAACATTTCTTGTTTATAATGAAAAAAATTGATTTGTATAATCATTAAATAATTGTTGACATATTTTTAAACGAAAGCACCTGTCAAAACAAAAAATTTGACCCCTTATCCATTCGGTTTGTATGATTTTTCAGGGATTTGTGCATGATTAATAGTAAAAAAAATCTACGATTTAATTATCAAAAATACAACGAACGATTTCTCCATAATCAAATTTGACTTAAAAGTTATTAAAAAAATGATAGTTTTAGATAAAAATTCAAGAGCAAAATCGAAGGGGGCTAATACTGTGGAAAATAACATTTCTCGCTTAGAATTTGAAAAATTGTTGTATGTAATATTTTGATGAATTCCTACATATTCTCGTACAACAGTACGTTTGAAAACTAAAATTTTGACCCCTCATCCATTCGGTTTACTGCATTTTTGAGAGAGTTATTGATATTTGAAGAAAAAAATCTGAAATTTTTTAAAAAAATCGTCTCCGATGAACGTGTTAAGATAAAAATTTGAAAAAAATCCGACGAGTTCCTTTTAATGAGCTCTATTAGAGAAAAAAAAATTAACACAATAAAAAATGCGAATTTCAAAAGTGCCAAAGTGCCACAATAAAAAATGCAATTTAAAAAAAAATAAATATATTTGGCGTGGAATGTCCCATATATAATACTATGGATTAAATTCCTAATATAATTATGTGTCTTTTGAAGCTTAACCTTAATGTTAAGTAGACGAAGAAGCTGTAGGGAAAAAGAAAGAGAGAGAGAGAGAGAGAGAGAGAGAGAGAGAGAGAGAGAGAGAGAGAGAGAGAGAGAGAGAGAGAGAGAGAGAGAGAGAGAGAGAGAGAGAGAGAGAGAGAGAGAGAGAGAGAGAGAGAGAGAGAGAGAGAGAGAGAGAGAGAGACGAGTACGAGGTAATATCGTTGCCAAAGTGAGAGGTGTGCCGTTGAATTAAGTGAATTCCCGAATATCGTGAGAGACTGATGAGCTTTAATTTTGTTAATGGACTTTTCGACAGTACGAGAGAGCGTGGCGTCTCATGCTGAAAATCGTCGAGTTCTTGTATATCAAGGATCAGGATGGGATAGGGGTGGAATGGGAGTTGAGTGAACGAGAGACGTGGATGACGACGCTTCGGGGGTCCAAGGGGTTTTAGCCGGATTAAAGCGACGGTTAGGTGCGACCTCGGTCGAACCCCTTGGACCACCTGGCACGCAAATAAGGATTAATTAAGCACAACGAGCTTTTCCTAAGACCTCGCTTTTCGCTACTCCTCTGCCTTTAATTCGATATCCTTAACAGCCAAAATCCTCGAGTTTTTCTTAAGACTTCAATTTTGTTATTAACTTGCGAACAACTTTTATTCCACTCACCTTCTTCTTTTTTCACAAGTTTAATCCCATGTAATCATTTGTTCAATATCACGAGGTAAAGGCTAATTGAGGTAGGAATGGAGTAAAAAAAAAAATGCTTCATTCTGAATTCAAATGCGGAGGAATTTCACGAAGAGATAAACATTGGAGACAGCGTAAATTTCTTTTTTAATTCACAGTTGTTTCGTACACATAGTTAGTAAGTTAAATTTATTTTAAAATGTGACATGTCAAATAATTTAATGTTCTCATTAAAAAATAGTTTATAAGATATAAAAAAATGTTATTCAAATAGTAAAAAAACACAGTGAAGTTTCAGGATTTTCGATTTAACATCTTTTGCCCTAGATACGAAAAAGCATAGTAAATTATACGATTGAGAAATTCTTAATTGAAATGTCAAATGAAAAAAAATTATTTAAATAAGTACAATACACTTCTAGGGTTTTTGATACACCATTTTAGTACCCATCGTATAGTAAATGCATTATGCGTGCTTATATCGTGACAGAAGGGATAAGTGATGCAGGATAAAAGAGATTCTCGTGTGAACTGGGTCGTCGAGACGAAAATCAGTCAATGCTGGGACGTATCACACAGCGGGTTTCAAGGGAAAGAAAAAGAAAAATATATACATCACCGAAAAAGATCTCAAGACGGTGGATAGGAGTAGATCGAGAGTTTGAGAAGGGAAAAACCAGAGATGTCGAAAGCACTCAGCCACTAGATGGATATCCGATTCGAGATTCCCGAGGGTCCATTTCACTCTAGGAACATTTAGAATTTTCTTCGACAATTGTATCGTGTATAAATTTCTTTACTACGGCATTTAAACGATTATTTCTATTAATTTTCTCCCAAATCACGTTTAATTATCAGTTTAGATTGCCGTTTTATTTTTTATTTTTTCAATATATATTTTTTTGATTTTTATTTCTTATTCATTGTTTATTTTTTTTCAAATATATTAATTTTTTATACTCGTGATTCAATGTATCTTCAATTCCATGCATGTCGTTCATTCCAATTAGAAAATAATACGATTCATTATTCTTTTTAATTATTATTATCAATTTTAATTATTAATTTTTTAAGTTTTTTTTTTTTTTACTTTATGAAAGACTTCATTGTAATATATTTCCAAATATTATTGTCATTCATGTTTTTCAATACGTTGATTTCTAGATTTTTTTTTCCTATAAAGTTGTGGGATTATTTTCCATGGATCAAAAGCATTGCCTGATTAAACTTTTGTACAGACGAGATGAAAAATTATTAAAAAGCAAACAATTTTCGAAACGTAGATAGTATTGGTTTTCTAATTATTTCGCTTAAATATTCAAGCTTGTCCAATGCTTTTTCTTGTTTTTCGTTTTATCTACGATTTTCACATGAATGCTCGGTTTCTTTGATTCTCTCTTTTAAATATACAGATCTATTGAAATAAAAAGAGTTAAAAGGAAAAGTATAAAGCGTGAGAAAAGGGAAAAAATCCGTGCCACTCGTTTTTAATTTCCTGCTTGTCCAATTCTGGAGGACAATTCTCACCAGCATGGCCACGAACATCGCGGGATGATTTTTTTTGGTTGCAATTTCGTTTTCCCCCCTTTTTTTGTTTCATCCTTTTCCGCCAACATATCTCGTGGGTTGACTTGATAGGGGTGCGTGAAAAATTCAAAGCGTTTCTCATCGTCGCAACAGAGTTGGAAATCTAAGAAGGTTGACGGAGATGAAACGAGAGTAGGAAGGAGAAAAAACAAATGAAAGAGACGGAGGAAAAGGGAAGACGAAGGTGTCGCTTTTGCATCTAGTTTTCAAGCAAGAGAAACGAGTACAAAAGCAAAAAAAGAAAAAGATAGCCAGAAAATAAAGATAAAGAGAGCGAAAATGGAAATGGTAAAAAGAACGAGAAGAGGGAGAGACAAAATTACAAAGAAAGACAGAGGGAACGCCAGAAAAAACGAAAGAGGGAGACAGAAGGTGCAAAAAGAGAATGAGAAGAAATGAT
Organism: Rhimphoctona megacephalus; assembly: GCA_963989365.1. Classification (NCBI taxonomy): domain Eukaryota; kingdom Metazoa; phylum Arthropoda; class Insecta; order Hymenoptera; family Ichneumonidae; genus Rhimphoctona; species Rhimphoctona megacephalus. The sequence goes on along the minus strand of OZ022414.1, from coordinate 63,997,330 downwards.
GGGAAAAGTCAAAGGAGAGAGGCAATTGAGAAACCGCCGGGAAGATTTCTGGGTGAAAGGAATAGGAGTTCCGGTGTTTTCAACGACCAAACGTCGTGTTCACATCTTTTGTTCTTTTTTTTCTCTCTCTCTTTCTCTCTCTTCTCTTTTTGTCCTCCGCGATCTATATAAGTATTTCTTGTTTATGCATATATATGTATACAAAGGGTAAACTCGTACGATTTTACGACGAGTGGTTCGTTAATTTCCTCATATACTTCCTCTCTTTATCTCCATCTTTCCTTCTCCGTCTCTCTTCGCTTTTTCGTTATTTTACTTCGTCTCTTCGAAGTTTGTCTTCGAACCTCATTTTCCCGTTCGTACGAACACATCTCGTTGTTTTAACTACAGAGCAAGAGATGGAGAGAGAGAGAAAAGGGGTGGAAGCTCGAAGTTACGAACAAAACTCTCAGCCCCCTGTCCGGTAATTAATGAAGCTCTCTCGTTGGCTTTCTCTCTCCCTCTCTTGGGTAAGATCTCTGACCTGACAGAACAACCCCTCTTTTCCACTTCTGCGCCTCCACGCTCTTTACTGTTATATCCTGAAGAACCCGTTCGTGTGTTCTTCGAACTCTTTGCTTTTTACCGAAAGGGATCTACCCCTTTGTTAAATAGTACGATCCGAACTTTCTCGAGAGAAGAGAAATTGAGACTTACATGTAGATATATGTATATCTATGTGTAATGTATATCGAGATGAGGGTGGAGTATAATGAGACAAATGTGCAAAATTAAAAAAAAAAACCCGCCTTCGAAAAAATTTCTTTATTATTTCGTATATTTCATGTATTATATGAAGAAAAATAAAGGAACTCTGCATGCCTGAAATAGGATTCTTAAAAATAACGGAATGAGAAAATTTTCATAAATAACGAAAAAGGTTTTTTTGCTGTGGTAGTAAATGTAAAATCGATTGAGTGCTTCAATTCTCATTACTCCACGAAAAGATCGATGTTAAAATTGTAAGGGTTGAGATTTGGATCTGATAACCTTTTGACCTCGGTCAGACAATTTTTCACAGATAGGAGATTGATATTTCATAATTTATCAAATATTCGATATCCATCGACTGATAGAGCTTATTATAAATGACTCACCTGCGCCGCCACCATCCCTTCTTTCAAACGCCTCAGATCCGTATGGCTCCAGGCACTTCGGGACCATGGATGGGTCTCTCGCAAATCGTCAAACCTGAACTCTCGCAATTGATTTTTCAGGAACTTTCGTATGTTCCATGGTAGATCGTTGTGTCTGAAATATTATAATGAGAAAACAAAACAATTATTTTCGTATTTTGTGTTTTTTAGTATAAATATCTTGGTAATTATAATTTTTATGGGTAAAGTCTTATTTATTACATCTCTTATGAGAGCATAATTTTTAATTACTTTTTGTTCCCAAGCGGAATATGAGCTTTCAAATTATTTTTCAAAAATAAGGAACATGTAATTTTTCGATAATTGAAAAAGACGATTATTTAATTATTTTACGGTTCTATTAGTAATTCAATTTCCCACTCTGTTTCACCAAAAATATGCAGATGATCAAAAATAATTAGAAATAATTTTTGGTTGACACAGGAAAAATGAGCTCGATGAAAATTCTGTCGTCTACCAGAATTTTTCCGTTAACGAGAATTACCGGAATGGAAGGTAATTCTTCTCGTGTCACGAGAAGTTATTGCTAATTATTTTTTTTCTCCGACTAGCATATTTTTAACGACAGGATGTACTGGAAATTTAATGAAAGTTTAAAACATTACATTGCGCATAAAAAAACCTTTTTTCTTTCCAGAATCCTGAATATTTTGAGTCACCACAATCTTTTCGTAATTAAAAATGATACTAAAACAATGTATTTCAATAATCGCTATTCCAAAATTGACAATAGTTAAAAGTAATAAATAATATTACTTTATGAATACGATATTTTTTTAATTACCCCAATAATTTTTTATACAACGTTGAAAATGATTGACAATTTCGTTTTTTGTAAAATGGACTCGAGTATCTATTAATGAAACAGTTAAATTTGCTTACGATTTTTGCATCAGGATCAAAATAGAAAAACGAGAAAGCAGAAAAAGCTCGTGAACAGAATAGCCATCGTCTTCATGAAACTCATTTGGTTAAAAACAAGGAAGAAATTAAGAGGCTGAAATTTACAACCCTGTTCCAATTCCTTCAGGGGTCGTGTACGAAACTCAGAGAAAAAGGCTTTTACCCCTTGACGATGTTGGGACCACGCTTAAATTTGCCTCATAAAAATTACAAGTTTGTCGCTCTTGTGGGTGGATTTTGCGGTTATCCTCGGGATTTAGCCCTCCGAACTATCCTCTTCCTTCGTACGATATATAGTACGTACTTGTACCCCTATATCACAAGAAAGTTTTGGTAACACGCTATAGCCAACAGTAGCAGAGTATTATATCCAAAGAGACGACGGACGACCAAAAACGTAAATCCCGAGCAAGTTCAAAACATTACTTGGTTAATACACCAAAAAAGGTATAATTAAAAACAATTTTCATCATAAAATAAATATTTAACTTTTTTATTAACATGTATTATCAAATATAAAACTTTAAAACCCGGAAATTGTGATTAATTGTTATTCAGGATATATTTAATAATATTTTTTATTACTTGTTAATACAAATAAAGTAATATAACAATAATTAATATTGAAAATAATTTTTATGAAATACCGTAGCATTCTTAATTACGGTTTAAAATATGGTAATTTTTGAAATATTATACCACCTTTAATGCAACGTTACTTTAATCCTAGAACCCCATAACGGGGTAATTAGTTACCCCACGAAAATGTCAAATTTTCTTCCTGAATCAATTTTTTTAAACCATTCTTTCCGTTTTATAGAGTTTTCACCATTAAATATTTACCGAATGGGACTTTATCATGCACCATTCTTTTCGTAATCAAAAAACGAAGATAATGGTATATATTGAGATTTTGTAACCAATCGCTCCCATGATTGTTATTTCCACGGCCCAGGGTCCTTCCCTTTTAGCCTCCCCACTCTTTCCAACTATTCTCTACTCTTCCATCCATTCTCCCACACGTGCGGCTGCAGCCGATTTATTCCCGCGCTGTATCGCATTTACCGAGGGCGCAGGGAAACTGCAGAAAACCTTGCCGATACAGCCAATGCCCGACTAATCTCCGCGGGTGGCAATGCGAGCACGCTCAAGCACGGCCACCAGAGGCGCTCAGGCAGGCACCTCCTCAGCTGTGATGCAATGAGCCAGCCAGTGCACGGCTGGAGGGCCACCATCCGTACGATGCGAACCGTCCACGGGAGGCCACCAAAGCCGTACACCGACCGCCATACATCACAGAGAGGTGTTTGGCCATGGATTTATGAAGGTGGAATCCGAACCACCCGGGATTGCAGCAGAAACACTTGAAAAAAAATTCAAATTTTTCATTGGTGTTTTTGGCCGGGATTCGATCCCGGGACCCGCGGCATGCGAGTCCGAGCTCTTATCCACCGGACCAACCGCTCTCCTCGGATAATGGTATATAATTAAACCTTATTATCGCATACGAGGAACATTTTATACTGAAGAGAAGATTCGGGTAATTATTTACTCCAGTGTGGGGTTTACGTTGGAAAAAATAGATTGTGGGATTCCAGGATTAATACGGTAGTTAGAGAATTTTTGAAAATAATTGATTTTTTCAATAAATGTTTTATTGGACAACTTTAAATTTACTCGAAATAAGGGAATTTTTAAGCTCGAATTTTTCCGCAGTCTTCTCTGCTATTGTTACGTGAAGGAATTAAAATACTATACATAATTATATATTTGCACAGTGAAATAAACATTTCATGCGTTAATTGAGATTTTCCAAATTGTGAACAATTGCGAAAATAAATCTCGAAAATTCTGCTAAATCTTATCTACTAATTTTTTTTTAGTGTACTGGGAAATAATCGTTTTCTGTACCCTTAATTAGGAAACCTACCCTCGCGTTAGAAATGTCTCTGAAATTTGTTGTTTTTTTTTTTATTCGTAATTTGTTATTGAACAAATGAATAGTCAGGGTAAAAAATGTTCACGAAGAAATCGTCATCACACAGTGGAATGACCCATAGTCATCGACATATATGTTTCTCGTCTTTCTTCAGGGTTCTTCGTGAAGTTTCGATCCATAAAGTTATATTTGGTTCTTGTGGTTTATTAGAATTTCTTGTGGGGTAAAAGTTTGGTAAAGCAATCGAAAGGGAAAGAGGATGAAAGATAAGAAGTAGGAAGGTCGAGGTTCGGAAGACGGGGTTGCAAGTTTTCTTCACTTCTCTCTTTTTTCCCCTTAACCGCGAAATATTTTCTCACACTCATACAAATAAAGAGACGAATATTTTGTGTGTGTTAAAAATGTAGAACTCTTGACGTGGCTCTTACAAGGAAGTAGAAACGTGTGCATTTCCCTGGGGCTGTACAACTGCAATCCCTTTTTCTTTTCATCCCTTCCATCTCATATATATTCCCTTTACAGTCCAGGCACTTTTCTCAAACACTCGAGAAAACATACTTGCAAAACTTCCCCTTTATTTCCGTCCTCCATTTTACCCTTCAACTTATATTTTTACATCGAAACTTGGAGAACACAAAAAAGCAAGTAAAACCCTCAACTTCAAATCCTCTGAGATGCACCCGCAAATTTGTACAATCGATACGTCCCTACCCCCTTAAGAAGCATGTTCGATGATCCGTTCGTAAGAATTTTCTGGCACATATGCAACCCCTGAGAAGCTTTTCCCGTTCCAGAACTTGAGGGAATGCAAGGGGTGCAAAAATTTGGCCGAAACTTCGTCTTTCTTTTTTCGGAAACGGAGAGAAAAAAGTTTAGCGGTTTGTGCGAACGCAAGAGACCGCAAAATGCTCTCTGACAACGGATACAAACACTTCCCGTTCTGCAAATTTTGACAAGGGATTCATTCTCAACGAGGTTACTATGGTTTGTTTGTAAATCGTAACCAAAAGTAAAAGGTAAAAATTTGTGGTACCTTTGATGGTTTTTTCCGGTGAAAAATGAGGAAAAAATTGTGCGAATAGAAAATATTTGAAATAACGATTTTTATTAATGTTAAGACTAAAACTTATCAATAAATTGGTAAGAAAAATTTTGAAGGATCATCTAATTTTATTCGTAATATAAATTAATAATATTTTTTTTTCACTTCAACAAGAACGGAATGATATTATATTGAATCTTATTTTAAATAAATTAATTTTTGTATAATGAAAACAATTTTGCATACACCATAATATTTAATTCTTTTTTAAACAAACATTTTCTTTTAATCCCACAATTAATGAATAAAAACTCTTGATTAGAAAAAATGATTAAACATCCGTAAGGGTGTTTCGAAGCTCGTAATACGCTTGATCTACCATTTTATAGCATAGGACGTACTTGCAAACTTCTATCTGAACTCGAATTACCAAAAGAGATGAAGTACGGATGAAGAATCGATTAAGTATCGTGTACAATTCCAAAATATTTATTGCTTTTACACAAAAGTGCATAAATCCTAATTTGAACACGTTGACTAATTTGGAAGAGTTATTTTAAGTTGATTTTCATCGTGTGAAATTTCATGGATCACAATAAAATTGCATTTGTGTAAAGGTACGTGAGTTTTTTTTTTACACTAATATTTCACACCTTTTTGGTGCTTCATTCACTCTTGAAACATTATATTATTTCAAGCAGTCAAAAGGGTTTGAAAGAGTCCTCATTAATGATGCGGTAGTGTCAGGAAACACTGCATACCTTACAATTAAAAAAAAATATATATTTTCTCAACTTTTTAGAAAATAAATATTGCACTTTTTCGATTCCCATCTATTTTAACACATAAAAATAAAAATAAAAAATTTGCTAAAAAAAGCCAGCCTGAAAAAATTGATTTATTTTTAGTTCAAGCTTCAAAATATTGTTTTTGTTTTAAAAAATGGTATTTAAATAACGAGAGGATATAGTTTAAAGGTGTTTTTACTCCGACGAAAATAAAAAATTTCATCATCTTGCATTTGGGTTAAAGTCATTTATGTAGTTTATAATTTATAAATAAGTACTAAATCCGGGCGTATTTAGGAATTTTTGATATCGTTAAGCACCCTTTAGTTTTTTTTAAGTGCTTGTGATTGGCACTCGATGTCAAGGAGTTTTGATGACCTCTTGTTCCAGACGTTAATTTTGGCTCGTTATACATATAATATTTGGTACAAATGACTGGACAAGTCATTTGGGAAATGGAACATGCATTTATGAATATTACAGAATGAAAATTGCAGCAGGAGTGGAACATATTCAGTGCTAATTTCGTTGGTCCAATTCGAATAATATTCGAGAGAATTATATACGTATATATACCTATATATTTCACATAATATATATTTTATATGTATATATGTAGAAATGTCAACGCCCAACTTCTGTTCGACCCCTTCGTATAAACTTGCACATCACGTTTTCCTTGTTCTCTACGTACCCTCCGTACTCGGTCGTTTCTTGTCTTCTTGAGAGCTATACATATATATATATATATATATATATATATATATATTCGTATATTTGACCCTTATGCTTACTAGGAGCAAGTGCAAAGGTTTCTTGAATTCTGGGACCATTTTCTGGTGGTAGTTTTACCATAAAAGTAACAGCTAATTTCCTGTTCTACATAAGATTTAATTTATGCTTTTTTTAAAATATTTATTACAGAACCATCACACTTTTCTTTTATTTATTGAAATAACAAATACATTTTATAAATTAAATTTTTATATTACCCAAAATTGGTTTTTAAGCCTTTTAATTCGAAATATTTTTTATTAATAATTTCGTATCGTATATAAAAAAAAATGATAACATTTTTTAAGAATGAAACGACAACTTTAATCAATTAGGATTTAAAAAATTCTTGCTATTCAGTAAGCAAACTGCTTTGAACATGCTTTACCCTTTCGCTCTCAGTATTTTTAATAGGTCTCACAATGTGATTTAATGTACTTGATACAACTTTTGAAATTTATCTTATGACAAATAGTTTTTGACAGAAGGTAATTTCAGTAGTAGATTATAACGATTCGTGATACGAAAAAAAAAAAAAACAATAATTTCAATATTTTATGTGAAACTTACGAGACACGAATGTCTGAATCATAATTGCTATTTCTACTAGTTAGAGCTCGTATAATTCGAGACAGTTAAAAATGCGATTCCCTGGTACTTCCTGGTTGTTCCCAACTGGTTCCATATTATTCTCACTTCCATGCACATCCAATAGTTTGTATATATGCATTTCGACATGAAAATATATATATAAACATCGTACAATTTTCACTGCTTTGGATTAGCCATAAACGAGAGAGGATCGACAGCATAAAATATACATATAATATTTTATACAGAACGAGTACGTATTTCTACTTCCTATTTTGTGCAATATGATACGTAGTGTGAGCAACTGCAGCTTTTCTGGAAATGTTCTATTAAAACTATCACCTTTCATTCTCTATATTAAGAATTATGTATACACACACATATATATGTATATAGTTCTGTGGACAATACGTAAATTAACTTTGCAGTCAAACTTACTAAAAACATTGTTCGTCAAATGTATATAGTCCAAAAAGCACTCATATACATTGTAGTGAAACACACAGTTTCATATTTGCGTTAATAAAATATCCCCTTCATTTTGGGTGCTTTGTATCACGTCATATGTTTCTCCTTTACTACACTACTTTAGGTCAAAAATCATGTCGAATCGATAAACGTTGCATTAACGGATATTTTATTGAAAAACTCGTTGCAATTGGGCGCAACAATAAATGAAATAAAGTTTAAACAGAACGGAAAAGTGGCAAAAAAAAATCGTTTTATTTTTGCTTTGAATCGTTCGGTGATAAGACTGAATATTATTCTGCCAATGTTTTCCTTTTTTCGTACAAGTCTGTAAACGTAGAGATCAATTTTTACAATTTTTCTCGCCTATGTGTGTGGGTAACGTTCGCATATGGCATTTATTTTTTTAGTCTTGAACGTTATCGTGGCTCAGCCTCCGTAATGGCCCTTGGGAAGAGCCTCTTATTTTTTCCCCCCATTTTTATTTGTCCCATACTGCGTCACATAATTTTGTCATAAAAGCTTGAATTCCAATGCTAAATAAACGAATAAATAAATATAAGTAAATAAATGAAAAACAAATGCATCGATACATTTTTTTTGTAAATAAAATAGAGAAAGCAAATAAAATCTATGATTCTTCATGCACCTTTCCCTGTATCTGATTTTTTCTACATAAAATTTTACAAAAACTTGAACAAACTTTGAAAATATATCAGAAATAATGTATTTTGATTTGCTGTTGATATTCGATTGCTATTAAATAAATACAATGAGTTACATAAACGCAAATATGTATTTATATGCAGAGGGGAGATTTGTTGTCCTGAACTCGATTTATACTACTGTGCGCACTTGGTCTGCTCTTGTAGCTCGTGGCCGGGTCTCACTACTGCCAAATGCCACTTCGCCATTCTATTGTTCACGGTAGCTAAAGGTTCCCTTTTATACGCACACATACAAACATTTATATACACATATATGTATATATGTATATGTATATATCGAACAATGCACGAAGGTATGATTACCTCGTAGTCTCGTTTGCAAGCGTGGTTTTACATCGCGAAATCTCTCCTCTCTGGGGTTGAAATATATTGCCATTTCTAATGTAACGCGGAATGTTACCTCTTCTATACAATATTTCGCCATCCCCTTCAAACTCGGAGACATTTAATACCAAATTAATATCTGCAGCGTCAAATTAATATCTATTGCTTTATCTCATAATTCTTTATTACACTGAGAAAAGAAATTTGTTGTTTCAACAAATTTTTTGTTGAATCAACAAATTGTGGCGAACAAAATGAAATTTGGTAATTCAACAAAAAAGTTTGTTGGTTCATCAATATTTTCGTCGTAATTCGCAATATTTATTTGAGCCAGCAAATTAAGTGATTGAATTAAACAAATTTTTATTGAGTTAACGAATTTCATTTTGTTCGCCATAATTTGTTGATTCAACAAAAATTTTGTTGAATCAACAAATTTCTTTTCTCAGTGTACTATAAAGAATTATGAGATAAAGCAATAATTAATAGTAATTAATCGTGTGTTCTTAAAAATGAGAACAGCTTAAGAACAGCGTTGATTATTGAGTTCGACGCGAATTGCGCAGGAAATGAAATAATGAAATAATAAATATTGACGATAAAACATTACTGATAGAAAGTTGGGGCTTTTTTAATCAGAAAAAAGAATTCAGAAATGTTAACGGAAGCTTAGTAGGTTTTTTTGTAGAATGTAAAAGTTTTTTTATTCCTAAAAAATAATGAAATCAAATATTTTCACCTTTGGTCGGCCATCAATTTTTTTTTCCTGTACACTTGTTAATATAATTGTTACAGATTTTTCATACATCGTTTTATTTAAGGTAATTAATTAATATTCGCATTAATTCAACCATTTTTATTTAATATAACAAATAGTAACAATTGTTATAACGTTTCCATGTTGGAATGTGTTGTCAATGTTGTCGTTAAATTCCTGGTTCAATAGATTGGAGGCGATGAAAGTATCCTGTAAGATTAAACATTTTTTTGGGTGGGAGTAAGATTTTTGAATGATTAAAACTTCGAACGGCTAAAACTGCGAATTTTTGAATTGAAGAATAGTAGTATGTAGACAGATTAGTTCTACTATAGCCTTTATGCTGGAAATAAAAAAATGAGAAATTAAAGAGTTTGAAGTACATTTACGTCAAAAACAAAATATAACAGTAGCCCAAATGACGAAGGCTGGAATAGCGATTTTATAAAAGTTCGACTATTACGCATTCGAGTCGTCAAATACTGAAATCGGCAATATTATGAATATTCACAATTTCAAATATATTTTAACGAAAGACAAAATATTAATGTGGTCAAAATAGCGAAACGCCAGAAAGTCGAATGGTCGAAATAGCGAGAGCCTCCGGGCTGTAAAGTATTGCTTGTCATTCTTCGTGCTTCACAACGTTCGCTATTCTGTACTTCTAATTTTTAGTCATTCGAAAAATTCACTTTCGAATTATTCATACTATTTATTTTGATCTCTCAATAAAAGAATTGCTCTCCATTTCGAATTTAGAAAATGTAAACTTCTTACATTAGGACAATTTATATTATCTGCATTTGAAGTATAAACAGTCTGAATATACACTGAGAAAAGAAATTTGTTGTTTCAACAAATTTTTTGTTGAATCAACAAATTGTGGCGAACAAAATGAAATTTGTTAATTCAACAAAAAATTTTGTTGATTCATCAATATTTTCGTCGTAATTCGCAATATTTATTTGAGCCAGCAAATTAAGTGATTGAATTAAACAAATTTTTATTGAGTTAACGAATTTCATTTTGTTCGCCATAATTTGTTGGTTCAACAAAAATTTTGTTGAATCAACAAATTTCTTTTCTCAGTGTATATTTTCGAATAAATGCGCGATCAAAGAAAAAATATTACATCAAATACGTATTCAACTTGATATACTATCGAAAATATAAACTTCGAATTTCTTATTTTTCGTTAATCGAATGTTATGAATACTAAAATTTCGAAATATTAGTCGTTCTATAATTTGGTTATTCTACATATTAACCCCCACCCATTTTTTTTTGAAATTTTCAGGAAATTATGTATTGTAGGGCTACTTCGTATTGTCGAGAATTTTCGTTGTAAGTTTTTGACGCGGAACCTTCTGAAGGGCTTATAGGAGAAGGCATGGAAAAGGGAGTTAAAAGGGTGGGGGTTAATTGCCAAAAGACGATAAGGTGGCCGGTCGCGCGATATGCATATGAATGGAATATTTCGTTTGCAGGGTGCGCCTTTCATTCTACAGGGTGAGTTAGAAAATGGGGGATGCTTTGGTTTTTTATCAGACTGGGTAAAAATATTAAAGCATTCTTTTGCCTCGACAGAATTTGTTTTGGGCTTCAAAATGATTTTAATACGGTACTGCATTTTTTAAATCACTTTAATTACACAGAATATGAATATTTGTTGTAATCGATACTTTAAATTTACTGATTACAAATTATTTCTCATTGATTTCAACTATTCTGAATTGTTTTAAATTATATTGAAGTATTTTAGAGGCAAGAAATTTTGGCTAGCTCGATTTTTCTAAATCACCCTGTACATAAAAGGCGTCACCGCGAAAATGCAAATTGGACTTCCGGTGTGCGAGATCGTCGAGTATTCGTGCACCTACGTACTGTACTTTTTCATCCTCAGCTTCTCCTGCTCTCACTAGGTAGTTTGAAGTTATAAAACGAGCTCAGAATTTTGGTATATCGTTTGTTCGTTTAAACCTCCACTTTTAGAGCCTCGATTGGCCGCAGTTAACCTCGAAAATCACATTTAGTCAACATGAGATATTACTCGGAGGTATAAGTGGCCAGAGAAGCGTGCAAGTATCCATCTCTCGAAAAGAGGGTGAAATAAGGGTAGGAAAATTTTTATTATCGCAGTACAAGAGAAGAGGGTTCGTACGATTTGGGATTATGTGGTGGATCGTGGTTTCGTATAGTTGCTTTTTCCTCGGCGACTCCAAAACCGATTAAATCTCCTGCGGTTTCTAGAAAAATGGAATACCCCATGGGGTACTCTTTCAGGGTAGTTGAGACCCTCGGGGAAAAACTAACACGAGTTTGGAAACAACTCTTATAAGAGTAGTTCTTTTTTACCCATGTATATGAGGTGTGACGATAAAAATACCCGAAGGTTGTTGTTTCTCAACCCCCACACGGACCATTCGATTTTCCCTTCACCAGAATCAATCATTTACAACTTATAAAATACATTTTGAACGTTTTTCTTTAAGTAAACCATTTTTCTCAATCTTCGAATAAAAATAGGGTCATTTTTGACACATGTAGTGGATCGCTAATGTTTATGCCATTTTCACGCTTGTATAGAAGATCAATTTTCACATTTGATTTGACAAAATTGATTCTTCTTTATAAGAAGAATCAATTTTGAATTACATTTTTCTGAGTTTTCGAATAACAATTTTCAATTCAATGCATTCTTACGTTTTAATTCTGCTCTTTTTCAATTTCATTATTTTCGGTAATTCTAATATATATTTTTTTTTAAATCTACTGATATTTGTCAAAAATATTTAATTTACGAGACTCGAGTCTAGAGTAATAAATAAATAAAAGTTCAGTTCATGAAAGTTTGTTTGTAAAGAGAGGCGGTTTCAAATAACAAACGATTCGTTGTCTTCATTCTCTTATATAATTCCTTTTTCCCCATTGGCGAAGGATACGGTCCCGTAGTTCGATTTCGCAGAAAAACTCCTGAACAAGAGCGCAATGAAATGACTCTTGCAACACATTCTAGGTATAGAAAGGAAAAACTTTTTCGTACGACGTTTTCAAGATGTGGAATTTCTTCCATTCTTTCTACTGAGAGATATCCTCAAACGCCAATTTTATATGAGTCGTTCCATTAAAGATATACCAAGATTTGACGTACATTGACGTCTACCATTTCGCTTGAACTTTCGGGTTCATTAATGTTGCTGATGAAAAAATTGTTATTCAAAAATTCACACTGTAGTGAAAATATTTAGATTTACTTTCATGACATTATTTATAATATCTAAAAAGAAGTAATAATGACACCAATTGCTATAACTGAAGAAATAATCACCATCGTTTGTCTTAATTATTACAGAAATTTTTTTATTCAAATTTTCATTAAATTTGTAGGGGATTAATTATTTAAAAATTATTTTTCATTTAAATCAATATGGATGGATACTGAGCAAAATTGCTAACATTGTTCTCTTCATTATCAGGATGAGAATATCGACATAATCGAAAAAAATGGTGATAGAAGAAGAGTTTGTAAAGATTGTAAAGAAAAGAATTCCACGCTGTTGAGCTCATTGTTTGTTCAAATGAGCTCTAGAGTTTCAGTATAGTTTCTGCTCTTACGATCTCGACACCCTGTATACATATATACATACATATACATGGAATACATTTTATATAAAGCTGTGGGAATAGAATTACAGTCGGCAGGATTGCTCGGAGAGTAAGCAGCTGAGAGTTAGAGGAGATGTAGCGGAAGCTTGGAAAACGTAGCGCATTAACTATACCACAAAGTTTCAGATCTCTCACAGTCGTTGACGTTGAGAGTGGTAGAAGTGCCGTATTACACAGTGTATGGGAAATAATCCTCGGAGACTCTGACAACATCTATAGAATGCATCTTCGTCGTAAACGAAAGCCCAGAATGTTGGGTTACGTTAAATCGAGCCCCTATAACTAAAGCTACATATGTATATAAAGTAAATGGTCGAGCTTTTACCTTCTATTTATAAATCCTTGTACCCAGGGGGTTCAAAAAGTAGCGCCGGATATTCATAGGAGCTGATAGATTACAGTATTCTGAAGAAAAACTTCTGAACAATGTTTTTTTAGCCGAATTGTTGTTTAAATATGAATTAATTAATGAAACTTTAGCATGATAGGATAGATCGCGAAATTCTGAAAGGATAAGGTATTAGCCATTTTTTGCTCCGTCCCAGCGTTGCTGAGATACTGATTAATTAGTACCAGCCAATGAGGAGCCATAAGTAACAATGGGCGTGGCGCCCCGTAGCCTGCTTCGTTTCGCCAGCCCTCCTCATTGGCTCTCACTAAATCATTTATATTTCTGCAACGGTGCGGTGGAGAGACAAATCGTTAAGGGCTTTTATCTTCAGAATTTTATGATTTTTGAACCTTCCAAATCGCTAAATAATTTATCAATAATATTTAAGTAACAGTGCGACAAAGAGAAAAATGGCCCAGAACTTTTCTTGTTAGAATTCCATTATCTATCTGTTTCGAGGTAAATCTGGAGTCACTTTTGGGACACCGTGGACTCACGTGTGTATATAACATTCAAGTGGCAAAACCTCCACCGTTTACTTTGTCGTCCATTTGCACCAAGGAGAATCTCCAATTTCATTTCGTCGACGTCTTCATCGTATATCCTTTCAAGCCTCTCTCGTTTCTCTCTCATCAAGAGCAGTTAGAAATTATTCCGTCGATCTAGCGATTATTTATGGCATCTTGATGGCTATGATTCGAGCAGTCGTGGCAGATAACACGAAGGCAAGACTTACAGAAGAGAGAAGGTCAAAGAGTGATTTCTCTGGACTTGACTAGGAACCTCCTAAATGTTACTTTATATAGAGATTTCCAGTATTAAAGCAGATGTAAATTTACGACTGCCATGGTTCATCCTCGAGGAGGGTCGTACATAATTTCTTTTTTATACTTCATGAAGAGAGGATTTTTGTTTTATTAGGGATATAAAAATTGATGGAGCACATAGTAGAAGGTGGGATTTTCATCAGCCATAAAAAACAGATTCTTAAGCTATAATGATCGTTCAAACATTATTATGTAAAAATATTTATAATCTACAGATTATTTTTATGTTTTTCAGAATGCATTCAATAAAAAATATACTCGCTATTAGAAATAAACGGTTCTTAAAATGTATTTGTGGAAATTTGAAAAATTGCAAAATAGTAGAAATGGTTGAAAAAGCCAAAATAACAGATTTTTTGTGTACAAATCAAAATTTCTAGAAATCTTTCCCTTTTCGTAGATTTCAGCTTCATGGGAGGAGAATAAAATTTTAAAAATGTATGCAATTCATGATTTTCAAAAAGTGGATAAAGCATTTGGATTCATGTACAATGAAGACAAAAATTCGTTGAACTTTAAAAAAATATGATGAATAAAGAATGGGTGAAAATAATGAAAAAAAAAACAAAGAAAAATTAAATTCATTGTTTAGATTATCATAGAATATTTTGTAAAAAATAATGTGTGTATCAAGTATGGGTTATGATACTGATCAAGATTCCAATCTCTCTTATTATGAGGAAAAGTGGGTAGGATATGACCGAGAAGGTTTGCTGGTAAGATCAAAAGATAAGGATCGGTATTAGCTGCTAGAGGGAGGATACAATCGTCCAAAGTGTGTTTGACCAAGTATATAGCGGTCGAGGCATCCGGAGATTAGTGCCCTCGAGACCGATGGGCAAAAGAGAAAGATAGATGGATAAATATGTATATATATATATAGTACATATACAGGGTGTTCGATTTCAATCAATATAGTAAATTATGGCAAAAAAGGCGACGACAGAAAATAAAATTCTAGGGGATAAAACAACCTCTACCTCATTTTTCAAGGAATGCTGGTCAAGTTACGCCTTTTTCGAAAATTTCAAAGTGAAAGTTTTTCGCTGCTTTTTAAACTAGTGAGAAATATTAGAATTATTCATTTGACGAAAATTCATATATATTATGACAATAATTAGAATTTTTTAAAGCTACTACGAAGACTTTCAGAGGCGTAAACAAGTTTTTTTTCTTACAATTTCACTATCCAACTATCGTCGTATTTCACTATCGTTGTCCTTAAGCTCGAAGGTTTTTTATGTGACAAATTTCGTTGTACGGTCTCATTTTTTCGGGTTAATTTGTTATTTTGATTAAAACGGGACACCCTGTATAAAGACGAAGAGAGAAACATGTCTGACCACGAACATCCCTATCCACTTGCAAACCGCAGCTAAATACGATCACGTTTCTCTACCGTTAATTAAAAGCTTAACTAAAGGAGTATTTCGCACTAATACGTCCATATCTGGTACAGATTGATTCTTTAGATTGGTGTTAGCAAATATATCGTGGAAATCCAATTAGTGTTATTAATCAAGCGAATGATAAAAGGAAGAATAATGAGAAACTTATTGACTCCGTTTCTCAAATTAATTTATTCTTACTTCTGGAGTAGAGCAAAATCTGTCATTAGGAGTCAGTAATTATTAAGTGGTTATTAAGTTATCAGAATTATTCAGTCGTCAATAAACCTCTAGGGGTAGAAAAATTTAACCGGAGATTTTAAGGGTGAAATACGTCAAACTTAAGAAACGTTTAATTTTTTTTCTTCGATTTTTTTTTTCATTAACCTTTGCCATGTTTCTTTACACAACTAATTTCTTAGATACTTTTTTCCCCTTCATCTTACAAAAAAAGGCTTTCATCCTACTTTCGCGTTTATCGTGCCACTGTTTTTCTCGTTTGATCAGGAAACTAACTTTTTTCTTCGTTTCGCAGCCGTTCAACTTTAATACGTCGTGATTTTCTTCTTGTATTTTTGCTTCTTCTTCTTCTTCTTCTCCTTTTTTTTCTGCTCTCTTTAACGGATCTTGTACTGGCGAGGTAAGCTTTTAACTTTTCCAACGAGTAAAACGTCGTGTATTAACTAGCTAAGGGAAGTTTTACACGTTTAATACCAAGATAGAGGGCAAGTGGAAAAGAGAAGAGGGAAGAAAGAGAAAAGGGGAAAAATGTGGTATAAGGGACGGGGAGAGGAAAATAGAGAAAAGGAGGGGTTGATTTTCTGATGCCTATTAAATACGTATTTTCGAAGGGTGGAAAAAGTCTTTATTCTCCTTTTTTTCTTTCTCCAGCTTTCCTCCTGAAGCTTAGAACGAAATTGTAGCAAGAAAATCTCGACATCCGTGACGAAATATATATATATATATATATATATATATTAAATGAGAGACTTGTTGCACTCTGAGAGGTCCATTTCTCCCTCATCCGCCATAATGATGAAACGATAAAATTCCCAACACCACTGGCGAGCAATTTTGCAAACCCCAGTTTGGGAATCAACCTGATCTATTTTATCTTGATTAAAAAATATCGAAAGTGGTTCATGTAGGTTAACAGAAAAAAGAGGATGAAGTACTTGAAAACATAATGCAAATTTTTCTTTTTGAAAATATTATTCAGGAAAAGAGAAAGAAAATGTGTTAAATTATGAATGGGGAATAAAAATGAATTAAACCGTCAGCAGGCGCGCTATGAGACTTTTTCTCACACTTATATTAAAACGATGATTACTCGAAAATTTGAAATGGCATAAGCATTTTGAAATTTTTTTTATCTTTACCAAATTTATTCTTCCGAATGATAGAAGAGTTAAAAAAAATTTTTGAGTTGTTTTTTTTAATTTTTTTAACCCGTAGTAAGCAGACTTCTATCGAGCATCACACTAGTGCGATTTGGGATTTTGCATTGTTAAACTCCCGCATAAATAATCGAAAATTATTTGATAACCCGCGTTTCTTGGAGTAAAAACCTCCAGAAATTTAATGATTATAGTCGCGAATGCAAAAAATAATATTTATGTAGTGAAAATACGTCACAATGAAAACAAAAATTTTCAAAAATACGATTTCGATGGTGCAAATTCGCACTAGCGTGGTTATTGCGGTTTAATTATTATTTTTTGGTTCTTAGTATCAATTATCATTGTATTTATGGTTTTTTTAAAATAAAAGTGTTGAATAGCCACAATAACTGCAGCGAAATTATTTTCAAGTTCCTATTTATGAAATTAAACACTTGAAGCTATACATGTGAGAAAATCTCTCATCGCGCATTTAAAGTGTACGTAGCGCGCCTACTGATGGGTTAAACTCATGGCTAATATTTAAACGAGTAGAATTAATTTAAAAAAAAGAAAAAAATTACCATATACAAAATGTTCGATGATGCACAAAATGTATTGACAGTGAGCCGTTATAATTTAACATTTTGAAGCACTTCATATTTTTCCAATTAACAATAATAAAACAAAAAAAACAGTAATTATATGTAATGATTGTATATTGAACAATAAATAATATAATATTGCACAACAAATGGAATTTCAATAGAATTATTTAATAAATTAAAACCGTATAATTTCTTTCTCAGGACTATAGCTCCAAATTTAATATTGAACAACAGAGTAAAGAGAGAGAAAGAATAAGAAAGTACATGATGAAATGTGAATTTATTCGTAATGTCGTAAAGCTCTTTGGCATTCACTCCTGAGCTTTGAATTCTAACCGTCTGGTTCGTGTTATTATATGGGGCATTTTCCGTCACTTTTACATTCTTAAAAACTCACCATTTTGATTCGTGTGAATTTTTTAGATGCTTTTCTATATAAGAAATAAGCGGATACGTATTTCGAGATTTTTCGATTTAGCGATTTTTTCGATTTTTACAGCTGGTTGAATTTTTGACTTTTTGCTGAACCCATCCGGGTTCAGGCTGCGATAACTGGGAAACTATTGGTGCTAAAATAAAAATGATCAATAGAAATTTTACGCAGTTTTTTATATACTTTCAGATGAAAAATATACTGAGTCTAAAAAAAAAGATTTCTATTTTATTTTTCCAAAAGGAAAAATTTTCCAAAAGTTTTCTAAAAAGGGCATTATCGATTTCTAATTTCTACTTTTTTTCAAAAATTAGGTTAATTTACAAAATTTTTAAGCGTAGGTTCAGAGTAGCCGCACTTTTTTGGTAGAAGCTACAGCTATTTGAACTTATGAAAATTCAATAAAAATACTTAAATAGCTACAACTTTTTATTATAAATGTATACTTGAACTTACAAACATCATTTCACATTGTTTTTGATAAAAATAAAAGTAAAAGAAGTAAAAATGCTTGTTTCAGATTTTTTGTTGTTGAGAACAAACATGAAAACTCTTTTTTCATGAAATTGATAGATTTTTTCAAGAATACGTTAGAAATTAAGAACAAACGATGTCGGTAGTCAATTTCTGACGTACTCTTGAAAAAAATTATATAAATTATCAAAAAATAGATTTTCGATGGTTTTGTTCAATAAAAATAAATTCTGAATAAGTTTATTTTCTTTCCATTGTCATTTTCATCAACAACAAGGTCAAGTCATAATATTTATAAGCACAAGTAAATATTTATAACAAAAAGTTGGAGCTATTTAAGTACTTTTATTGAATTTTCATAAGTTCAAGTAGGTGTAGCTTCTACAAAAAAAGTCCACCTACTCTGAACCTGAGCTTAAAAATTTTATAAATTCATCTAATTTTTGAAAAAAAATTAGAAATACAAAATCGATAAAGCCCTTTTTAGAAAATCCACGGTTTTTTGTTTAAAAATAGAAAAAGAAAGTAAAAATATTTTTTTTTAAGACTCGGTGTATTTTTCATCTGAAAGTACATAAAAAACTGCATAAAATTGCTATGGGTCATTTTTGTTTTAGGACCCATAGTTTCCGAGTTTTTGCAGCCTGAACTCAGATGGATTTAGCAAAAAGTCAAAAATTCAACTAGCTGTAAAAATCGAAAAAATCATCAAATTGAAAAATCCCTAAAATAAGCATATAAAAAATTCATACGAATCAAAAGGATGAATTTTTGAGAATGTAAAAGTGACATGAAATACCCCATATATATTGGTTAGAAAAAGCCTGATAGGGTGGGCGGCTAGAAAGGGTTGGGGGTTGAATCTCGAGTCGCGAAATCTGCGAGATAGAAAATCCAAGGAAAGACATTATCAAAAGCTCCGAAAGCTTTGGAGACTCTTTTCTACGTACACACGATGGTTTAATACGTTACATAGACGTTGCTTCAGTCGTGGTGAATTGGTAAGCGTCGAGCGCGTACATTTTTCGGTTAATCTGCTGGAATTTGACTCGAAGGAACTCTTGAATTTTTCGAGTAAGGCTGCAAGTTCTATACATTTTTCTTAACCAAATATATATATATATAAATGCAGTTAAATATATAGAAATATGTAAATATAGATATACGAGAGTGACGACATTGTGCTAAAGTCATGGAACCCCTGCTGCCATGGATATTTGGGTTTTTTTGCCAACTTGTCAGCATGGCTATAGTCACGGACGTTCACGGTGCCTTTCTGGCTTTATTTCCATCTATCTCCATTTCTCAGAACATTACAGCGCTTTGAAGTTGGTGTTTTCTCCGCCCAGGACCCCGGAAACGATTCTCGAAAACTCAAAAATCTCGAAATATTAAATCGTCTTAACTCGGAGGCCGATTAAGCTGCAAGAATTTCATGTGGGTGTTTTCAAAACGTTTTTCTAAAACTGAAAAATCTCGAAATATTAAATCGTCATAACTCGGAGGCCGATTAAGCTACAAGAATTTAATGTGGTTAAAATGGTTTTTTAAAAGTTTTTTTGTATCAATAAAATTGACCAATACTATGATCGTTTTTGTTCGGATTTTCTAAATACATTCTGGGATGGTTAAGGGGCCAGTCCACTTTGAAAATTTCAAAAAATCGATTTTTTTTTACTGTTTTCGAAAGTACATACATTCAGAAATATTGTGTCAAAATTTTATGAAAATCCGAGCTCTCTAAGTATTTTTTTTTTTTTACCTGAACGTCAGGACCTCATTTCGTCTACCTGAGCGTATAAACTTCAAACGCGTTTTTCTCGAAACAACGTTTTCAAAATCTAGCTCCATCGTATCTCTAAAACTAATAAACCGATTCTCTTGAAATTTGAACCACATATTGTAAACACGATTCGTAACAAGATGACCCTCGATGGTTTTAAAATATTGATTTTTACTCTTTTTTTTGTGAAAAACTGCGAAAAAACGCGTTTTTTTTACTTTTTTCGTTTTTCATCTGCCATTTTTTTATTTTTTGATAAAACTTTATATCCGAGGGTCATTTTGTAGCTGGTGTCATACTGAATCTAATGGACTTTGGTTTTTTTGTTTCAGACAAGCCGTTGCCGAGTTGTGATGGAGCTACCTAGCCCACCTATTTTTGAGGCTTTACGTTAAACTATAGTTTTTGTACTTAAAAATGAATAAAAATGAATTAAAAATTGTTTTTTTATGTATTTCAAGACTTTATTTATCAAGCCCAACAACTTTTATATTCATATCTTTTATAAAATCCTCAAAAAAAAATCGCGTAAATAACCTTTCTTTCGTGGCTCCAAAGTGGACTGGCCGCTTAAATTCACGAAGATTTCTTCAGGCTTAAGTTCTCTGGAGCGAGGGTTAACGGCGCTCGATATATCTGAAGTCCTAGTTAGACGTTGCAACTGCAGCATGCTAGTAGTTCCTCTTTTTTCGTGCTCCTACCTTCTCGCAACGGCAATTAAATATTTCCGGCGGGAGAAATAAATTTGGCAAAAAAACGCGAACGTGGATAAGCTCGCCACACATTGGCTTCGCGTAATGACCGAGAGACTGCAGCATATTCGAAGTAATGTTAAAGGCTCTGGGACATGATTTAAGGGAACCGTATGGTCTAGAAATTTGAAAAAATCGATTTTTTTTTTTTTCGATATGTCGAAAGTATAGTATCTCAAGAATATACTGTGAAATTTTCATGCGGAAATTCTCAATATTACAGCTTCTACAGCCCATAACGCAGGTAGAGAGCGGTCCGCGCGCTCCTAACGGGTCTAGCGCTAACCGGTAACCTAATCGGAGCGCAGCAGCTGTCCCAATCCTTCTCCGAAAATATATACCTGTATATAGTACATACTATATACCTATATATACTTTTCCCTTCCCCGAAATATACCTATTGTCGAACATTTGTGAGGGAAACGGTCATTTCGCTTTCCCCTGACTTGATCAGTACAACGTTACGTTTTGACGAACCAACATCGAAAATTTTGAAATAAAATATCAGAAAATATGGATAGAAAGCAAGGCCGTGACTCTTCTAGACGACCATCTTCTGTAGGTCGCAAAAGATATTTCAAGGGCAATCGATTCACTATCGAAAATACTAGCTGCGAGTATCGAGCGCCAACCGTAGGAGCACGGACAACTCCAAAGAGGCTCGGACAGCTCGAAGAAATGAAAGGAGTGAGGAAATCTTGAATTATGAACGTTCCGAAGGAATCCTATATGGTGCCGGAATCGCGGATTAACTGTAAGTATTCAAAATTTGCTCAATTTTTGAAAATATCTGTACCTCAAACTTTAAACTCATTTATCTCGAAACGACTTTTTTCGGCACTGCGCAGGTGAAAACAAAAAAACTATTCAACCGAATCACTTGAAATTTGGATATCTTGTTCACAACATGTATGGCTATCGTCGGAACTACAATCATAATTTTATTTAAATAATTTCTTATTGTTTATACTAAAAAACTAGTGAAAAAAAAACCCGATTTTACGAATTTTTTTTCAAAAGCGCGCCATTTTGTCAATTTTTAATTTTTTCGATTTGTTCTAGTCCCGACCATAACTGCACTCTTTCTGATTAAGAATCTTCTTGAATTTTGTGTTTCAGATGAGTAGAAGTCTCGGATCGATCTTCACCGTCCGGGTCGGATTTTTCGAGAGGGTCGTCTTCAATGCCAATTATATGATAATAAACACTGTTTTTAAAATTAAAAAAAATTTTTTTTGTATACTTAATAAAGGTAGTAATAAACCCGAAAAGTTAAAACATCGATTTTTAAATTTTTTATGGCAAAAAAAAATCGTGAAAATAGGTGAAATTTTCGTGCTCTAGACCATACGGTCCCCTTAAATCTTTGCACATATGGACCATTTTTTATACACACTTTCGTTCAACGTATTTAGAAATGGAAAGTTCAAACCCCCACACAGAAAAAAAATATTCTGGAAATATGTGCGTTTACGATGTTTCTATTTGAAAATTACTTCCAAATAAATTCCTGCAATCTTTTGATGTTTTTCAAATCGAATTGAGGATTTTTTCGAGGATTATATCACATAAAACAATCTGAGTAATTTTTTTGATACGGTTTTTCTCCATGTTTTTATACTAGATAAATCTTTTTCTAGTTTCTGAAATAGTTCACTAGGTAATATATTGAAAACACAAAAATTCTTGTCTCTGAGCGTGAATTTTACTTTATTTATTTGGAGCGTGTAATCGTATATATGTTTATTTCCATAATTCATTTTTCCGTGAGGACGAGTTCGAGAACGCAGAGAATTGCATTATCCGAAAGTTTGGGCTGCCGAATACCAACGAACGTAGAATTTCTTGCGGCCTCCGTTAAATTATGGGGCATTTTATGTAAAATGCCTCATAGCATCGATTTTCACGATCCAAAATGTTATAAGACAAAAAAGAACAATCTATACCAATTGTCAGATTTGTTCACATCTATAAACAAAACCTTTGGTTTTTTGATTAAAGAAACTGCAAACATATTTTCCCAATGTCAACATCATTAATATAATATTTATCCTTTCCTAATACATTTTTTAAAATATTTTGCAAGCAAAATGTTTAGAAAAAATTTTAAAAATATTTCTGTCATTTTTTCTATTAGTTGTAGAATTTTTAATGCCAAAAAATGTGGGCAATTCGAAAGGTTCGAACCTAGGATGATTTTTAATAGAATTACCTATGTGTAGGTCATGTATTGGGAATTCAAGTAAAACAGAAATGAGGATGTAGGAAAGAGAAAGAGAGAAGGAGAGAGACACACACACATACAAATAGAAGAATAAATATAGGAAGGAAAGAACAGAAAGAGTAAGAGAGAAAGATGAAGATAGGATGAGTGAGAAATGGAGAGAGAAGAAGAGAAAGGGATGAAAAGGGAAGAAAGGACCAGTTACCCACAGAGCTCAGCTCGTGGCAAATATTTTCTCCAAATTGCTTGTCCCCCGAGGCGTCACAGGGAAGAACACAGGGTGAATATTTGATTCAACACGAGAGAGTAGACGAAGAAGGAGCAAAACCACAGAGCAATGGAGAGACATAGTTTGTGTGGGTGTGTGAGAGAAAGAGAGAGAGAGAGAGAGAGGGAAGAGAGACGTGGTTTCTGTCGAGTGGGAAATTCTCTAGAGAACGAGAATGCATAGACTCACTTTGTCGGTATCCCACATCCCTACTTCCGGCTATAGGATGACATTTTATGGCCAAAGTTGTCGGAACATTGTCCAACGATTAGCTCAATACAATTGAATATTTCTCGCTAACGAATTTTTGATTATTCGAATAGAATTTTGATTCTTTATCATTCTTATTTCAGTTCGAGATATACAAATAATTTTTATTGCGCATAAATCGCAAAGATTTTATTCTAAAAATGTAATACATTGATTTTGGAAATAAAACCGATTAAAGAAAAAAGAGGCAAATTTAAAAATAATTTGAGAAATGTCCGATTGTCATGATTTTTCTTTGCAATTGTACAAAAAAAATATAAATTGGCGTTTTATAATAACCGATGAAATTAGTACGTTGCTATGAGCTAGTACAAATGAGCAATTTCGTTCGTCGGAAAAAATCCACTTATCTACATATTTCAGATATAAAGCATGTACACGTTTCTCCCTCGAATTTTTGTCGATCGATATAACCCAATAGCCAATAGCCATTTCCCGGTTGGATGATTGGCATTTTCTCGAACGAGGACAATTTTTCGCGAATATTCGATCTCACTCACAGGGGATAGCCAATGATTCTCGATTTTCCACAAGAGTCTTTCTCTCTTCGTCTTTCTTCCTCTCTCCCTCTCCCTCTCGCTCTCTCTCTTTCTCATCACGCTTTCTGTCCCTTCGAGAGGGATTCGCACGCTCAAGAGCTTTTCGATGCTCGATGTGGTCTCTCTCTAGCTGGACGTATGAGAATGGTTGGAAGGCTCGAAGAAAAGGATGCAATTTACCACGACAAAAGCTCGAATCTCTGCCTCCCTGATCCGCTAACCTATTTGGCCAGACGACATCGATACACGTGAGAAGTAAAGCCGCACAAATATATATATACATATATACCTATATTTATGCATATATAAAGGGTGTCCGAAAAGTGAAGCCAAAAAATTTACAGGTTAAACAGATCTTGCAATTCTGAAAAGAAAAGTCCTCAGCCATTTTTCTTTCCGACCCATCGTTAGTGAGATAATAATATTTTTTATTTCTTATTTATTTTCCCTCTGCCTAGAGGCTTTCGCCTATGATAGGGTCAGCCCGGGTCAGTAGCCAGTCCCCCTGGGGGTCTGGTCCGGATCAGTAACCAGGCCCCCATGCTGCCGCATCCGACTTCACTCTCCCTCTGTAGCGCATTCGCCATGGCACTCGATTCCATGGCCCATGTAGGAAACACCAGGCTTGACAACAGGGCCAATGCTTGGCCCACGCATGGCTTGCCGAGTATATTTTGCCAAGCTTGACCCGTCCTTGGGCGTTTATCGGCTGCCGTACAAAAAAAAAGAATATTTTTGCCAATATCCAACCGACAGTCGGCCCTTGAATGGTAGCCAATGATCGGCCGAGCGAACTTTATCAGTTTCGGGCCATTATCGGCTGATGACCGAAAACCTTGACTATTGTATTACTACATTTGCCGATAAAAATGCAATACTGGGCCCATGAATGGCGGTCAATGGTCGGCCAAGTAAACTTTATCAGTCATTGGCCAATGCTATTCCATAACTGTTTGCCTTGAATTTCTTTAAATACTATATACATATATATATCGAAAATATATTTTCCTTTATTGAATTTGTATCAATTTTTCAGTTAGCTAATGCAATAATTAATTAATGATCAAATATTGGAACCATTAATGGCCCGGCGACGCATTGCCATTAATGGGCCTGCAGTTTATTGCCATTGAAGCGCCATTATAATGTACCAACAATGGGCTGGCCATTCTTGGGCCAAGAACGACAATCCGTAACGAGCCGAAGTTATCATCCGTGCTTGAGCCATCATCTCGCCAGTCTTGGCTACCATTACCGCACCAAGCCGGAGCGGTGGCTGCCGGTACTGGACCGACCTTGGGCCCTTTGTAAGGCCCCACATGGGGGGCCGAGGGAAACTGCGGACAACCTATGCCGCTACAGCCGGTTCTGGGTTCGCCTCGCGATGTTGGAGCTACGTCACACCACCTGTATGCTTCATATATACATCTGGAGCTGGTCACGCTCATATTTAATTTTCGTGAAAAGGCTACGGGACTGGGATTAGAACCGAGAACCTCTCGATACTCTGGTTTAGAGGGAAGCACGCTAGCCACTAGACCAGAGTGCCGATTACCGATAATAATTAATTAGTGTAAATCAATCTGGTGCGTTGTAAAGAAAAATAATGGAGTGCGTGAAGCGAGCTTTGGCTTTAGAGTCATAGCGGATAGGTTAGGTGTCCTCGTTCGACGTCCAGCCACGCCGATTTCTTATCACGCACATCAGATAGGCTCTCCCATGTAGGGCCTTACAAAGGGCCCAAGGTCGGCCCAGTACCGGCAGCCACCGCTCCGGTCTTGGTGCGGTAATGGTAGCCAAGACTGGCGAGATGATGGCTCAAGCACGGATGATAACTTCGGCTCGTTACCGATTGTCGTTCTTGGCCCAAGAATGGCCAGCCCATTGTTGGTACATTATAATGGCGCGTCAATGGCAATAAACTGCGGGCCCATTAATGGCAATGCGTCGCCGGGCCATTAATGGTTCCAATATTTGATCGTTAATTAATTATTGCATTAGCTAACTGAAAAATTGATACAAATTCAATAAAGGAAAATATATTTTCGATATATATATGTATATAGTATTTAAAGAAATTCAAGGCAAACAGTTATGGAATAGCATTGGCCAATGACTGATAAAGTTTACTTGGCCGACCATTGGCCGCCATTCATGGGCCCAGTATTGCATTTTTATCGGCAAATGTAGTAATACAATAGTCAAGGTTTTCGGTCATCAGCCGATAATGGCCCGAGACTGATAAAGTTCGCTCGGCCGATCATTGGCTACCATTCAAGGGCCGACTGTCGGTTGGATATTGGCAAAAATATTCTTTTTTTTTGTACGACAGCCGATAAATGCCCAAGGACGAGTCAAGCTTGGCAAAATATACTCGGCAAGCCATGCGTGGGCCAAGCATTGGCCCTGTTGTCAAGCCTGGTGTTTCCTACATGGGCTTGCTTATGAATTAATATTGTTTCAACGAAGCGTCGCAGAGAAAAACATCTGAGGACTTTTCGCTTCAGAAACTCACCATCTATTTGCCCTGTAATTATTAAGCGCCACTTTTAGGACACCCTGTATATTTTTATTTATTTATGTGTCTATGTGTTTGTATACATATACATGTATATATATATTTGGTTTGGGAACGTCGGTAAACTATTGTTGTGTACAATTCTGTCGTCCCTCTCTATACACACACAATTTCGCCGGCTATCCTTGGTGAAGGGCCGGAAGCTTTGGTATACGACGTACTTACGACGATCTATCCAACAAACTCTGTCCGAGAAGTTTCGGAATCAACCATACACAACCCCAAATGTATTATTTTGATACATAAAAGTCAAAAAGACGTATCTCTAAAATTTGCCGTGTAAATTTGTTTACCGTACGCCCTTATTTATTGTAACAAGGGTGTCAAAGTTTGCATTCTGTGTTTGAGGTCTTAATCGAAGGAAAAGGGAGAGATATATTTTTCGAAAAAAAATTTCGTGAGGAAGAGTCAGTTGAGTTATTTATTTGAAAGGCTAAATATTTTTTGTACTTAATTAATTTTTGGAATCACGAAACTTAATTAGGAAAGAAAAAAGCCGATCGAAAATATTTGGATTCTAATTTTGACAAGAAAAAAAAAACTGATTTTCGGAAATAAATAAAATAAAAAATAAAGAACGGAGATGTTAATTTATTCGTGATCAAGTGTCAGCTCGTTTTTTTCAATAGCTTCGAGGATTATTAATTCTTTTTATGCGAGGGTGTGAACATTGCAATTTCAAGCCATCGTTATTCTTCCTTATTTTTTATGTTCGTATTCATTTCGACGTAAATCCTATATGTTGCTTGAGTTCACACACTTAAGGGATAGAGTGCATCTGTCAGGAAAAGACGATTAGTGTACTGAACTTGGAAGGGAGAGTGAGGAAAGAAAACTCTTAAATACGAGGGTGACGAAAAGAGGATGAAAATGTGAAAATCTATAGATCCTCTTTTTTCCCTCTGTTGCTCTTTTTTATTATCACATACTACATTCTTCGTCCTTTTGAAAATGTGCTCGCATATTTTCTATAGGGAATTCGTTTACAAATTATCGATTTTGGATTTTGTGATTTTTTAAGGGCGGAGGGGGCGGGGGGTTAAATCTGCAAATCATTTCTCCAAAAATTGATCCTATACTGTAGAAAATAAACTCATAACGAATCCAAAACAGAAATATCATAAATAAAATAACAAATAATCTCAAACAATAATTCATTATCAAATTCAAATTTGTTCGTATTGTGAATTCGTGATGTTATATTTTATGTCAGAAATTTCAGACTAAAATGCCTTTAGGGTATAATTAACTTTAGGGACTGGGATATCTAAAGGGTAATTTAGGGTGCAAATGGGTTTTCAAAAAATTAATCAAGTGAACTAAGAGATAATTTTGAAAAATGAGCAAATAAGCTTTTGAAATTAATGTCTTGTCCAATTTTATCCTTGAAAATATTGCACGGTATGCAAAATTCACTTGCAAAAAAAAACTTGCAACTTCATGTTAAATTCCCTTTGTAATATTACGCAAGGGTGAATTGACTAGGGAGCTTGACAAAAGATACTCCGAAAGTATGAGGGTTCTTTTATTCAACTTCTCAAGCCCATGCGACAAGTGCGGTTTTTCACAAGGGTTTTATTTTGCCAGAACCATTTACGACCAAATCCCTCATGTATATTCGCCAATCTGTATATATATACACATGCATAATTTCATACATATCTAGATGTATATTTATTTATATGTAAGTAAATCCAGGAGGGTGAATTTATTGGCAATATTTTTAGTCCCATCGTAGCTCGTCTCAAATTTTTTTTTGAGCTCCTAAAAATGTTGCAGCACCTAACTTTTTCTTCGAACCTCCTATGTATATTTAGTACGAGAAACTCGAACTGCTTCTGGTGTTTTTATTTTATTTTTATTCGCCAAACCGTTTGTGTTAGCCATAAAAAATAATGGCAGTAAAAATACAAAATTTAATACAATAAAAATCTTTTATTTTTACACTATTCAGCCCATTGGGATTTTTCTTCTCATTTATTCTACTTGCAATTTCTTTTTCTCACACGAACGAAACCTGACAAGATTTCAAGTGTATCGATGCCCCTGAAGGGGTTGAAAAAGTTACTACTTATATTCAGACTTTTTTATTTATCGAGGAAATTAAGGTTGTACGTTTTATACATTTTTCTCTGAGTTCGATTTGATGAAATATTTTTTTTTTCTTGTCCATAAACTGTACCAATTTAAATTTAGATTTTATTCATTGAGGGCAATATTAATTGAGATCAATTAAAATATGGGTCACTCATCCATAAGTGAAACTTTTGGATAGGTGAGTATTTCCAAATATAAATGCAAAACCAATTAAGGTATAAATGTCACATTCACCCCATACCTTTGGCCTGTTAATTCAGGATTAAGTTAATTAAGATCAATTAAATAATTTTTTACCCATCCATAAATAGAAAATTTGGAAGCACTGAATTGATTGAGAATTGAATAAAAATTCGCCAATTAATTTAATTTGTTTCACTATTGAAAGAGGATCAGACTAATCAAGAACAATATTATACTTGTTATGTATACTTAAGTAGAAAATCTCAAATACAAAAGTATCGAACTACGAAATGTCAAAATAAATTTCCAATTGATCTCTACTATTGATTAATTGATTAATTATTGCCATATTAAATGATAAATTATTGAGATCACTCAATTTTCCACTTACCCCTTTAACCGATTACCCCAAATGATTTTCTTATTAATTTATCAATTGATTTTGTTCTTGAACACTTCGAAAATAAATGCAAAAAATTCGAAAAATCTTTCGATTATTTTGAAAAATCATCTGATCAGTTAAATGCAAAATTAATAGAGATGAATTAATTAACTTCTTACCCATCTATCAATGGAACATCTCGAAGTATTCTGCGTGCAGCGGCGAGTCGATCGCCGGCGTGTGCAGCCAGTAGTATCCTCGTCAGTAGCTGACCCAGCACCATTACGCCCATCACCATCCTCATCCTCCTCCGTGCTGGGCCCGCAGCTTATTTTCACCGATAATGTCCTCATGCCATCATTCTCAATAACCACAATTTTCTCCCCGACATGAGCACAGAATACAGGAACAATTCGAAATATCTCCAACCCTTACAATTAATTATTTTCGACACTCACATAAAATTTTCGTTGATTTCCGATTTTTCGTTCGCTCGATGTTGCTTTATTAGCGGCTTTTTTTTTTTTTAACGATTACCAAAATTATCAAATTGTGAAAAATCCTGCTTCTGACTAAATTTATTGGTGAGAACAAAGTCCTTCATGCCCTGAGAAAATATTTACATCTGTCCGAATGAGGATTGAAGAAATTATTCATACTGTGGATTTTTGAACGTTGCATTTTATCGCGCACAATTAATTGAGTATATAATTCACACATGTAATTGAAGAGAGTTTGAAAAAATATTCGAGGGTTAATCCCGAAAGATATTTGAGTTTCGTGAGTGATTAATTCCAGTAAGTATTTGCGGTCCACAAATTGAGGCAATACATAAATATCGTGTTGCTTCTTGATTAATCACTGTTAATTGAAGTCACACATTTTTGACACGATTTACTCGAGTGTTCAACCGATTTATTGCGAATAATTGAACTTTTTTTTGAACCGTTCTATGAGGTAACATTTAAGATTCACAATTAAGGTCAATTGTCAATTAATCATTATACATTGATTCTTAGAACGACGAAAATTCAGGTCGATAATTAAGGTCAATGGATGGATCCTTTAAGTCGTTGTTTTATTTGACCTTGAAATGATGTTCAAGGTCATTCGGTGCGAAGGACGTTGATGGTTATTTTTGGGCTATTCTATGACCTTGGTGGGGTGAGTTGATGCCAAGAATGATGTTTGACATTGATGGTCCTTGAATGAACGTATCTGTTGAATGAATTCAGTGTGAAAGGTTATCGTTATGTCACATCCTTTGATCAGTAGATAGGACACGTTGAGATCTTGCTAAATGCTCTTCTCTCGCACTTGATGGTTGTATAGGTAAATTGTGTATATTGGAGGGTTTACATGAGAGACAATGTCTCGAAGCAGGATCGTCCTTGAAATTCCAGAACGATGTTAATCGGTGACAGAGTGGCCAACGTGGGTGTCGTAATTGGCTTTTCACCACAAGTTGCACGATTATAGAGTCTTGTTTCGACCCTCATGGAAAATAAACCCCCAGTTGACGATACTCGTTTTCACCATCCCTTAAAATCCAAACTACCCCCTGAGCGAAACTTGGCCAATTTTTATTAACGACTAACGAGTCCACCAAAGAATTTTCTCGGTTCTTCTTCTTCTTTTCTCCTTTATTTTCTTACCACATTTTTCTTTTCTTTTTTCACTCGAGGCTCTTGCCTCACAAAAGGCCCTCTCGGGGATCGTTAAACAAAAAAACCTACGACGAGATTTTGCCTCACGTGACAAAGAAAAATTCCTCGGAGATCAAAAAAACTCTCCTCTCCTTTTCAACCAGCAACACTTTTCTTTCTTTTTACTCATTCAACCCTCAACCACGTGCTTACGAGGATGTTCCGGGATTAATTAGTTTCTCGATTAATTCCTTACTTGATTCTTACAACACACACTGAAGTCACAAAAAAAACTTTGTTCGATCCACCTGTTTTGGGTCACTTTTTCGGGATGATGGTTTTTGACGCAGGGGATGATTCGTCGTTCGACCAAGAGGCGATTCTTGATTTGATTTATCTGAAAGATTAACCACTTTTCTTGAAAAAAAATTGATCACACTTGACACGTTTTATTTTTTCATATTAATATCGTTATCTAATTTTTACGGCTTTTTAAAAGATTTTAACGATTTGAGGTTGGTTTTTATCTCGAGCAATTTTCATTAATTTGGTACCAATAATTAGAATCATTTAAAAAAATTATCGAAACATATATCAAAATTATTAGATTAAATCACAATGATTATTGATATTTCTTTGTAATCAATTACATCTCGTCAATTTTTTAAATCAATTCATTTTTCATTTTATTAATTAGCAGTTTTATTGTTTGATTAATTCCTCATCTAAGCTCGTTCTAATGCGTTCGCTCCCTATTATTTATTCTTTATAATATTCATGATTTCTCTAATGATTATTCTTTTTGTTATTGATAATCTTTTTGTTATTTGCAATATTTATAGCTCTCGTTTTTATTCTACTTACTTCAAGTATCGCAAGAAGTATAATAAAAATAAAAATAATCATTATCGTTGTTGTTGCATTCGAAGTTTTTTCGAGTTTCATACATCAAAACAATGTTTTGACATAATCGACTTTTTGCGAATTCGTTTTTCCTCGAAGTTTTTTCAACGCGGTTTTCGATGTTTTTTCAACGCTGCTACATAAGCATAAGCTCTGGTCTATAAACACATGCATTGACTTTATAAAAATGAGAAAAGTCTTCAGATTGAGGAAAATCATGCCTCAAAGACATTTGAATTATTCAGAATCTCCGGCGAAATATTATTTCGTTGAGAAACATTTTACAAAATGTTTTCATATTTATCACACTCTACTCTCTTTATTCTTTACTCTTTTAGTATAACAGGGCAAATTTGTCTATTTTGTTCTCGTTCAATTTATGTTTATGTATTACGACGATTATTATATTTATTGGTATTTCCGGTACAATTGTTTAATTGAATTTAATTTGTTTAATCCTTCAATTATTTCGAATCGTGAATAGGAAAAAATGTATGAAAAATCGCAGGATAAAAATGTTGATAATTTTTTATTCTGTAATTTGAAAAATGCAACACGCGACTGATATTTTTGGAAGATTTCCAAAAAAGTTCCTTTAAATGTCTGAGAAATATATATTTTTTCGAATAATCCCATCTGAAAGACAAAAAATGTTGAAGTTAAGTCGATTTCATAATCTACCAATTGCATGAAAACAAATTTTCAAGAGATCTTATAACCAAAACAAAGCTACAAAATTCTTAAAATTGATCCCACACTGATATTCAAGGTATAACAAATCAAAGCAAAAATTAATTCTGATCGGATGCCCAGTCGTCGTATTCGTAATTTTTTTGTCAGCTTCAAAAATGTTCGACCGGAATTATTGGAGGTGCGTTATAACGTCGTTAAGAGTGAGTCAAAGCGTGATGATAAATAATGAAGTAAGACGTGTGCGTGAAATTATATGAGAGGCGATCCGAGAAGTTTTGCGACGTGCTGTTGCACGTAACGATAAGCACGATCTGTATGGATGACTCTAGCTCTATAATTAAAAAGGCTACATACAATATTAATTATAGAACTAGAGAATCTGACCGTTCTATTTTGATCCAATGACTCATTTTTATTTCAATGTTTTTCTTTATTTATTCTGTTCATTATTTGTAGTATTTATTATTATATATTTATTATTTCAAGGAAAGAAAAATAATCAAGATTGATAAGATTGTCATTGCTAATTATTATCAAAATATTCTTTTGTCATTCGCTTCGTAAGCAAATTTCCAAAACATAAATCCACAAATTTATACGTTAGTTTCTTTCTTCTCCATTCTCGTCCCTTTCCTCTTTGTGTCAGCGTCTCACTCCTTCTCTCTTTATTTGTCTAATTATCTCGACCTTTATTCTGGCACACACATCACGTTCGTTCGACCAAGCAAGATCGAATTAACGAGGATCGTTAGCGTTAGGACGAGTCCAATTAATCATTCAGGCAGTTTTCATTTCATATATCGATATAAAGACATCCTCACAAACTCACAAATACATGTACATATAAATATATATAAAAAATTGAGCACTGTCAAAATGTTATATACACATTGGCACCTTGGAAAGAAAAAGGCGTAGCTTACATACATTTTGTTGCAAATTTCGTGAGCTACGTCCTTCTCATTTCCAGAACAATATTTATACATATATAGATGAGGAATTTAGAGAGGGATAATATTCGTCGTGCATCAAATTCATGTCAACGACAGTTCTATACCATGTTAAGGTTCTGATTTAGGATATATATATATATATATATATATATATATATATATATATATATATATATATATATATCGATATACATTTGTACTATACATGCATTGATGTTGTATCGATATGTATATATGAGCATAGAAGTGAAATTGGTGGTTCGTTCAAGGAGATTTCGTCGAGTCTCGAACCATATATCCGGTCGACCCACTTCCGTCTGTGGGATCATATACAGGCACACAAGGATGTCAAATAGTGTCACGCGTTTTCGAAGGCTTCCTTAAGATTGAAAAACTTGTCGATAATTTGTGTAATAATATTTTTTTTAATTTTTATTGTTTTTACGAGTTGGTTTTTACGAGCTCATCCCTTCACTCTAATCCCACTTTTTCCCATTTCACTAATTTCCAATTTCCTAATTTTCGTGTATCTGAGAGACGCCTCAAGAGTGTTGCCCACAGGCTACTCTTTCCTAATGCACTCCTGTATCGCATTTGCACGAGGGCCAAGGGAAACTGTGGAAAACCCGGCCGATACAGGCGTTTATATTTTTACTGAGTTTCAATTGATTAGCACCATCATAAACTTAGAAAAACTGCCTCCCGCTCAGCGATTGTTGCGTGAGCCGGTGAATGGCTAAACGGTCACCCAACCAAGTATTGGTGTCTACCGAGGTTGCTTAGCTTTGGAGATCGCCAGAGTTACACTGTCGATCTTAATTTGTGTTATAAAAAACACGAATTTTTGATATTTTTGAAAAAAGATACTTGGGGCGAATAAAAATGCACTTAGGTCCAGATTATTTTTGTTGTTTGCTTCAGCCACCCATCAGATTGTATGAAAAAAAAAAGAAGAAACAATTTCCCCTGGAATTCTCATCCGAATCTGAAGAGCTAACGAGAAAAACATGAGGCCAAAGTTTGTTGTGTGAAAAAAATAAAGGAACTGAGAGAGAGAATAGATTTTAGAGAGTGAGAGGAAGGGAGGCTGGGATTAAAAAGGAGATAGTTTTGAAAACAAAGTGGAGAATACGCTTCCGATATTTTACGCCCTTTCTAGAATCGTACTCTTCCTCGTTTCACTTTTTTCGACACGCCCCTACATAATAATTTTCAACAAACCGTCCAGAAAGTTTCTCAATCCCATACTTATGTAATTATATATATATATATATATATATATTTATACATCGGTATATATAAAAATGTATATATACATGTGATGAAGTTAACCTGCGTGACATGCTCTCGAATCGAGTATGCTAAACTTTCAGCAAGTTCATTTTTTTCCCCTCTTTTGACTCTTCACGATGAGAAAAGTTCCTGCATCTGACCTCCTCAGTATTCCACCTATCTTTATTTTCTTTTTATTTCCATTCTCTCGCTACGTTATTAACCCCCTCATGTCTTTTCTTTTGTTTGAAAAAAAAATAATAGACTGTCGCTCGATTCTTTGGTTTGATGATTTTTGCATTTTTTATTCGGCTTCGAAATAAATGAATTGTAGTTTTATACATTTTTTGAGCATATTGTTTAAATATTTTATTTATAACCTGACGTTTTTATCTCATTTTACAAAGTTTTACTTTATTCCATAGTTTGTTGGTAATTTCGAAAATAAACCACGATCGTTTATCAATTTTTGAATATATTATTTATTGACTCGCGTGTTTCATCAGTTTTGTTCGCTTGAAAATTTGCATTTTTCAAAAAATTCGTATTTCATTTTTTTTATAATAATAAAACGGTGGCAATTTCTTACAGGAGAATTGACGATTGTTAGGGGATGATCGATTAACGTCGCGAGAGTATGTACCCCGAGGAAGGGTTGCAATGAAAGTAATGCAACGATATCGCGGAATTTGGCGAACGGTTAGAGAATACGCGAAAACGGCGCGCGGTTGGATAAGGTCTACGCGGTCCGGAGATGAAGACCCGACTGCTGAAAACAACCCCCAACGTATACTACGCTTGTCGTGGCGCAGGCGTAACCACCCCGTCCCTTCTCCATCTTCTACTTTCTCCTATATATTATAAATAGAAGAAATTATATTATATATGTTCAAAAGATATATAATATAATGTGAATATTTATTATGTATTTGAAATCAAAAGTTCTAAAAATAAGTTTTATTGAATTTATTAAAAAGCAAGTAAAAAATATGTGAACCTGATTGTAGCCCTTTGTTTCAGGTTTATCCAATTTTTCATTCTTTTGGCCGTACAATCGTCAGTCTTGATATTTATTATTTTATAATTATTATTTCAATTATAATCGGGGGTATTTTTTAAATTTGTATACAATAGAAGATAATCGTGATAAAAAAATTAAATTTCGAGCCTTTTTTAGGTTTCTTTATTTTTTCACTAATTTTTGGACGTCGCAATAAAATCTTGAAAGCTGCTTGTTTCTTGGTATTATTCTATTATTATAATTCGGCCCACTGATATGTACGTATGTGTATGAGTCCGTGAAATGGTGCGAGGTTAATCCTAGCATCCTTATAAGAGTATAAACCACCGGAGATTTTCTTGGATCACCAAAATTCTACCCCAAAAGCCTTGGCTTAAAAAACTACAAGGACCGAGGCTTAATAGGCCTACTTCTGGTTAGTGTGCGCTTGTTTCAGTTAACCCTAGGTTCCTACATGGGGACAAATTGACCCAGGCCAAAATCGACTTATGGCTGGGGTTTTTTTTTCTCGTCGATTTTAGGGGTTCCCAGGGGGGAAGGGGAGGGGATAATTTAAGTTGAACCCTTTTTGATTCGTACACCAAATGGCAACCTTTTATACTCTCTGGTTTTAACGCTACAGGCGTTTAAAAATCGATTTAGGGTCAATTTCTCCCCATGTAGGAACGGCGTCAGAAAATTTACTTTTTTTTCAAAATAAATGTCTTGTGTGTTCAAAAAGCGCGGGGATAAATTGACCCAGGCCAAAATCGACTTGTGGCTGGGGTTTTTTTTCTCGTCGATTTTAGGGGTTCCCAGGGGGGAAGGGGAGGGGATAATTTAAGTTGAACCCTTTTTGATTCGTACACCAAATGGCAACCTTTTATACTCTCTGGTTTTAACGCTACAGGCGTTTAAAAATCGATTTGGGGTCAACTTCTCCCCATGTAGGAACGGCGTCAGAAAATTTACTTTTTTTTTTCAAAATAAATATGTCTTGTGTGTTCAAAAAGCGTGGGGACAAATTGACCCAGGCCAAAATCGACTTGAGGCTGGGGGTTTTTTTTTCTCGTCGATTTTCGGGGTTTCCAGGGGGGAAAGGGAGGGGATAATTTAAGTTGAACCCTTTTTGATTCGTACACCAAATGGCAACCTTTTATACTCTCTGGTTTTAACGCTACAGGCGTTTAAAAATCGATTTGGGGTCAATTTGCCCTCATGTAGGAACAGCGTCAGAAAATTGACTTTTTTTTTCAACATAAATCGTCTTGTGTGTTCAAAAAGCGCGCGTTTGAGAGATTGGATGCAGCGTAGCCGTTTCTGGCAGTCTTGTGGGTCGAAACATGCGTGTTCTCGAGCGCTTCTGTAGCACATGGCGAAGTATAGTGGCAGGTGGCAACCTTGTGTGCTTGTGTGTGAGAAGGACGCATTCGTCATTCGGCAAAATTGACAAACGGGTACGTTGTGCATACTGCGCGAAGGGAAACAACCGGAAGTCACAAAATATTTGCCCCTTCTGCAAATTACCAAGATGCGACTTGCATCGAACGCTTTTATGCATAAAATGTGAATCGATCGCTTAAAAAATGTTTTCAATAGCCTGCGATTTATTTTGTTATTTTTCACGAGTAAATAAAAGCGATGCTTCCTTCAAGAACCGTTTGTGTTGCGTTTTATTCGATATCTGCTCCGGCTTTGAAATATTAAGATGTAAAAATACCGTAACTTCACCCCTCGTAGTTTTGTAAAAGAAATGTTAAAAATGGTTTGCCATTATTGTTTTCTTATAGTTTTATATCTAAAGTTTATGGAACAATCGATTTAGTTGAAAAAAAAATCAAGAATATATAAAAAATTTCAATTTTAAGCCATGCGTGCGATTTCTCGAAAAATGAATTACACTTTTTTTTTAAACATCGACCACGGGAAAACTAATGGTTTTTTTGCATTGATCCTTAGATCATTCGATTAGTCAGGATTTGAACTATTGATTTAAAAAAAAATTTCCTCAAAAATATTAATTCTATATAAAGTTATGAGCTCACAAAGTGGCCGGGGAAAAAGCACGAAGGAAAATAGAATTTTTTCAATCGTTGGGTGGAATTTAGTATAGAAGGCGAGAAGTCGAAAAATCTAGAGCACATGGTCTCAGTTCCGGTTTCTACATCTTCGAATTAAAAAAAGACGAAAGAAATGATTTTTTTTGAAAAGCGATTAAAAAATAAAATTTGTCTTGATACTGATGAATAAAAAAAACTTATTTATGAATTTTCGTAAATTTTGATTGAAATTGTGGTTTTAAAAGAAAAAAAATTGCGTGAAATAATTTTTGAGGTTCCGATTTAGGTCAACTAAAATGAGATGTTTTACGACAAAAAAAGTCTCGATTGAAACGAAATGCTATCAAGAATCTATAAATATGAAACTTTATGCATTGTCTGTGAAAACGATCGAGAAAAACTTTTCCAACTTTTATCTCAAGTTGTCTCGATTGATTTTTGTCAAAGAGAATAAAATTTGTTGCGATCAATGGAAAAAAGAAAAGTTTCGATGAGAGATTACGTTGGGAATTTATGAAAATCGATCTTTATGCAGTGTTGATAAGAATCAAAAAACACTTTCATAAGTTTTGTGTGTATTTGGGTTTCGATCAACGAATATAATGGAAAAAAAAATTTGATCGTGAAGAAAAAACATTGAGATAAGAATGAGATGTGCCAATAGGCATTAGTGAAATACAAATTTGTAAAAAAAAAAAAACATTATGAAAAATAAAAATAAACAAAATTACGAGACCAGAAAATGAACATTTTAAATTCAGTAGTAATAATTAAATATTCTGTTGAAAGCTGACATTTTATTTCGAGTTAAATAAAAACAATGAAAATAAAGTACCTATGAAAATATTACCAAAGTATACAAATAATTATATAAAAATTGATAAATAAACAAATATTAACATGAATGAAATTTGTTTTTTTTTTTTAATATTATTCCAATGAATCGTAATTAATCCATTCAATTTGTTTTTTTTTTATAAATCGCTGCGTCAAAAAAAGAGTTAGAATTAATTTGATAGAGTTGAAATAAAATTCATCGTATCTGGAGACATAATTCGTGCCAATGTTAGAGTGAATTCGGAGTATAAACTGGGCTTCATTGGCCAAACGAACTGAATGAGGTGTTTGCAAAGGACGCCGATCTAATTTCACGTATGTTCTATGACGATAAACGAACCGGTGGTCCTTCGTGACTATCAGGCCTGGACAATATCGTGACTTTCTTCCCTTTATACTTTTGTCCTATTTCATCCTTTCTGGCCTCGAGTTCTCGCTTTTTGCAAAAGGTCGCTTTCTGTGATTGCGTGTTCTCTCTTCAAATTTCATCTCAGTTCTTGAAGGTGCTTATACCTATATATATATATATATATATAAAATTCGTTCGTCTATCGTCTCACGAACGTGGACAATATCAAATTATCACTGATTTGAGAAGGACGAAAAAGAAAAAAATGTACTTCAATTGTTGACGGTCAAGATCGATACAAATTATGCTGTCTATAAAGAAGTTTATAATTTTATTTTCTAAAAAAAATTTTTATTTCTATAAAAAGAACGAAAAAATAAGGTACTTAATTAAAAAATTCTCGTATTTTGTATGCTTGATTACTGTAGCTTTTTATTTTATTGTTAATTATTGTATTATAGCACCAATATTATTATCAATAATGGATTATATCATCATTCGTTGTATTTACTGTTCTTATTATTGTAGAAAAAAGTTTCGATTTTGATAATGATTATAACAAATTTATAACATTTTTATTTTATTCCATAATAATAATAATAATAACAAAGATAATAAAAATAACGTATAAAAATGTGGTGTGCAGTATGCATATCGGAATGGACTGGTATAGAAAGTACACGTACCTATTATATAAAGTTACCGAGGCGTAATGAAAATTTCAAAAAGCCTGTCCCCAAAGCCCAGGCGATAAATTGCATTAACGTGATTTTGCGTTCCCGTCACGAGCATCAGAGAGACTCGATGCACTCGTGGTGCATTTCACTTTCTCTTTCTCTCTATCTCGCTCACACACACGTTCTCTCTCTCTCTCTCTCTCTCTCTCTTTTTCTTTGCATCTCTATCTCATATAATTTATATGAATTTTAGTTAATGACAATCGAGAGAGGGTGAGTAAAAAAAAAAATTTAATCAACTTGTTCTATCGAGATGGAGTGAGACTCTTAGGAAACGTTAAAAAAATGTTGCTATTTACTTTACTTCACATTGTATTATTTCAAATTTGTAAAATTGAGAAATAACGTGAATTTTCATTTTTTATTTGCACCTCGTTGAAAATCCCAATTCGATGGTTCAATTAATTTAAAGTATACTTTCATTGATGCTCCCATTACATTTAACGACAATTCAAAGTGAAAGTGCAAAAATTTATTTCTCCATCCCCTAAAGATATTGACCTTTGTTGGAGGTGGAAAAAAACTCCACGAAACCAACATATTTTCCACTTAGTTGAAATTTGTCAAAACGTAGAAGACGAAAAAGGAAAAATGTATTTAAAAATGTGCGATTTTTTTTTCTGTTTTATAATTAATACGTATAAAGCGAAAAATGGTAATTCAATCGTCCAATTAATTTTATACATACTTTTTTCACTGGAGGGTTCTCCGTTTTTTTCAAACATTTTTTTTCACTCTTTTAAGGTAGTTCGGTAGAGTTTGACCGAGTCCAAATGCCCGTCCATTTTTCAAATTTGTAAAAGGACGATTAAATTACAAAATCGATTTTATAAATAATTTTTATTGAAAATAAAATTTATCAAATCGCGTATACTCTTAAAAAAATTCAGTCTACTGGTTAACTATTAAATTAATTATTAAAATATATTAATTTATTATTAATACATAATTATTAATCATGTATAAGTATAAAATACTTTTTTTCATTTGAAAAAAAGTAAAAAAAGAAGGCCAAGTATTAAAAAATCGCGACCTTAGTTATAAAACGACCATTATACATATGTTCTCGTTGAACGAGAAAGAGAGAGCGCGCGCTACGGGCGAAAGAGATGGGACGTGGCTTCGCGCGCTGTCTCTCTCGCTCAGTGGCGCGTAATAAGTGGGGGTAGCCTCGTTCAGTGAACTGGGCGACTGCAGGGTAGACAAATGTCTACTAGTCTCGCAAAGAATGTATGTCCAAATGTAAACAAACGCTTCTTATGTCTTTCCGACTCCAAAGGGTGGAAGTTCCTCAAACATTCGATTTTAAATCACAAAATCTAGAGACGCGGCAGCGTCTTGACGCCAAGTATTAAAAAGAAGGTGTTCAAACGGCACAGGCAAGACGTGCAGTGTATCTTTACTCGAGATTCGGCGATTTCCCCTCACTTTTGAAGGTTACGTCGTTACCATTGTTATCATATCTCGAGATTGAGTGGACGAATTAACTTACAACAAAGACCAATGGAAAGAGAAAAATCGTTCCCTATATTCAGATTTTTTACTCAAACCGTTTCGCCGTGTGAGCAGTTTGAAAAATATGAAAAGCCCGAAAACCATCATATTCGTGTATATATAAGAGTGCGGCAGGGCTCGCGCAAACTTTCTTTTTTAATACTTGGCATCGAGAACCGCTATCGCGCCTCTTGATAAGTCATCCTCAATGAGAATTTAAATTTAATAAGATCTTGGCCTGACTTACAAGGAACACTACTTTGGTGTCCGCCTCCGATTTTCTTTAAACTCCTGTATGTGAAAGAGCATTGAAAACTAAGAGATACGTATTTTTTTTTATCGGCGGAAAAACGGTATTAAGAGGTGAAACCACCCTTCAAAATAAGACATGCCAAGGGGTGGTTTTGCAGTTTCACCAACAAGCATTCAACCGATTTCGATAAAACAAAAACCAAAATGTTTCTTATCCACGGCGATGAAAAGTCCACCACGCGAACGAAAAAAAAAAGTTAGGGGGTGAACCACCCCTGCATTCATCTGTTTCTCACCCCACATTAAAGAGGGGTGAATATAATGGAATGGAAGGGGTTCTATTTCCATAAAAACATCAAAATAAAGTTCACATGTTTTCGTATTTTTGAAAAATAGTAGCCTTAAGGGGGTGAACTACCCCTTATTTAAATTTTCCTATTGCCCTTGCCTTTTTCCTGTTTTATATGTTTTTGCGGATTCAAAATATGACAACAGCTCC
Source organism: Rhimphoctona megacephalus (assembly GCA_963989365.1). NCBI lineage: Eukaryota > Metazoa > Arthropoda > Insecta > Hymenoptera > Ichneumonidae > Rhimphoctona > Rhimphoctona megacephalus. The sequence goes on along the minus strand of OZ022414.1, from coordinate 63,954,883 downwards.
GAATCAACGTTTTCTCATGTTGCGAAATTAATACAACACCCTGACAGGGTGAACCACCCCCTTTCGATTTTCCTCTTTATTCGCGATTTAAAAATTTCACCATCTATTTTGTTCAATCCGCTTCCCCTTCATTGATGTTACGAATTTAATGGTTTTAAGCACGTATGCATATTTGCGTTAACCACAATCGGTACGGGGGGAGGGGGAGAGGGAAGAGCTACTTCTTATTCACTACGATTCCAATTGTTATGTCTGAATGAGTTCCATAAATAGCGATTTGTCTCGCCTATGTACAAGCATATTTTTAATACGAGCTTAAACACATATTGACAATTGATAAAGAAGAATTAACCCAAAATTGTATACATTGCTTGATCCATGCTTTTCAATTAGTGATTTAACATCTTGAATAAGTTTTTCTCCATTTTTCTGTAGAAACGCTTGTTCCTCCACAGTTTTTCTCGTTACAAATTCATTTATTTTTCTAGAAACAATGCGATGCAATTTCTTCTATTTCCATAGCCATTCATCAGAGGCTTTATATCGTATATCATCATCGCCTATTTCTTTCTGTGCCTGTAGAGCCCATTTTTGAAGGTCAATATCATTTTTATATTCCGCAATCTATATTCAGAAATTCGAGCTAGTTTTTCTTTATAAGTACCACCTGTGTTCAGTTGATGTACCCAGCGTCGTATCCAGTGGCGTGTGGATTTGACAGATTTATATTTTTGCTTGACGGTTTCGATACTGTAATTCTTTTTTTTACCAGTTCTCCAGTATTCCATAGCTTTTTTTTTGGTAATCATAGCTCAGCTCATCGTCACTCGAACAAGCGTCGGAATCGATAACTTCATCATCTTTTTGTCATATGGTATCTTCAACAGCATTTGCTTCGTACTTTTTAAACGGTTCTTGAAAATCTAGAGTCTCTTCCTGTATCATCTCAACTCCATTGTAATCTTGCATAGAATCAATCAAAATTTTTTCAAAATTTTCCTTTATCTCGAGTTTGTGCAATATTCATAGCCTCAAATGTAGTCAGTAACAGTTTAATAACGTTGATTGGATTAACTTTGATGCTGGTAAAAATGTTACGCACAGCACACCGAGAGCACAGAAAAGGAAACACAATTCGAAGCTCGCTTAAACATGTACTAGTACAGTGCGAATGGTAACCGTCTTTTAAAGCAAGTATCAGAACGGAAAAATATTCATTTATCTTGCAAAACTTGATAACGGTTTTATCTAATATAACCACACTTGAGCGCTTTGAAAGGCGATGACTAATATTCGTCACGACTAATACCCCGGGTATTAGAATGCCAAAAATATCAGGTGATCATGACTACTTAATAACATTCTAATCTAGTGCAAACACCGTGATTACATATTTACGTCTCTATTTTTTTTTATATCGCGGGTATTAGAATGCCAAAAATATCGGGTGATCATGACTACTTGATAGCATTCTTATGAATCTAGGAAGATTCGTCCCCGGAATATTCGTCTCGGAAAATTCATCCCCGGAAAATTCGCCCCCCGGAAAACTCGTCTCCCGGAAAATTCGTCCCCGGAAAATTCGACCCCGGAAAATTCATCCCACGGAAAATTCGTCCCCCGAACACAACAAACCAACACAACTAAGCAAGCGTGTGTGGAATCAGTTTGCGCATGTAATCAGGGTGCGTATGGAATAGTGAGGCGGATGAAATCTTGGAATGAGTGCTGAGATTTGCGCAAAAATTCGTCGAAAACAATTTGTCGATAACAATTCGTCGAAAAAACAATTCAACGTATAACAATTCGTTTTTTTTGTTGTTGTTTGAATAGTTGGACATGTGGAAATAGTAGGGTGGATTCGGGTCATCTTTAGGTTGTTGTTTGAATAGTCGAACATGTGGAAATAGTAGGGTAGGTTCGGGTCATCTTTGGGTTGTTTGAATAGTTGGACATGTGGAAATAGTAGGGTGGATTTGGGTCATCTTTGGGTTGTTGTTTGAATAGTTGGACATGTGGAAATAGTAGGGTGGGTTTGTGCCATTTTTGGGTTGTTGTTTGAATAGTTGGGCATGTGGAAATAGTAGGGTGGGTTCGGGTCATCTTTGGGTTGTTGTTTGAATAGTTGGACATGTGGAAATAGTAGGGTGGGTTCGGGTCATTTTTGAGTGGTTGTTTGAATAGTTGGACATGTGGAAATAGTAGGGTGGGTTCGGGTCATCTTTGGAGTGAATAGTTGGACATGTGGGAATAGTAGGGTGGGTTTGGGTCATCTTTGGGTTGTTGTTTGAATAGCTGGACATGTGGAAATAGTAGGGTGGGTTCGGGTCATCTTTGGGTTGTTGTTTGAATAGTTGGACATGTGGAAACAGTAGGGTGGGTTCGGGTCATCTTTGGAGTGTTGTTTGAATAGTTGGACATGTGGAAATAGTAGGGTGGGTTTGGGTCATCTTTGGGTTGTTGTTTGAATAGCTGGACATGTGGAAATAGTAGGGTGGGTTCGGGTCATCTTTGGGTTGTTGTTTGAATAGCTGGACATGTGGAAATAGTAGGGTGGGTTCGGGTCATCTTCAACCAATCGCTTACATTGTATATGTGTTTGAAAGAATAAAGGTCGCGTTTGTTTACATGCAACCATCCGCATGATCACGCGTTACTGTACAATGCTTTGAAATATTCTCTATGTAGCGTATAACAAAAAAATTACGGAAATATCCAACTGAATTGTAGAAATATCCAACGGGGACGGATTTTCCGGGGGACGAATTTTCCGGGGTCGAATTTTCCGGGGTCGAATTTTCCGAGGGACGAATTTTCCGGGGACGAATTTTCCGGGACGAATTTTCTGGGGACGAATCTTCCTGCTACCGATTCGCCCTGTCAGGGTGTTGTATTAATTTCGCAATATGAGAAAACGTTGATTCGGAGCTGTTGTCTAACCTATACTATTTTTTGCGTTCTATGAAAGTTCTAACCTATACTATTTTTTGCGTTCTACTATGGTTGCAATGTATTTTTAAAAGCCAATATCTCAAAAACTACACGGTAAAAAGAGTTTAAATTTGACCAACACGTAAAAAAAATTATCCTCTTTCGATTCCATCCAAAAAAAAAATATATGGTCACACGTGGACCCCAACTCTACCGAACTACCTTAAGCTATTTCAGGAGGTGAAAAAGCCTCGAGGCTTTTTCACCTCCTGATGAAGCATTTCTTTGTTCAGTATGGGAGGATTTCGAGTCCAAAACGTTAATGATAATTTCCATCATAAATTTAAACATGTTTTAGTTATTTTTTCATTCAATAAAATTTCGATTTTTTACATTGAACATTTCAATTCAATATAATTATTGATACGCACTTGCCTACAGCTAAACAAACTTGCATAAAAAAAAAAACAATGATAAAAGGGAAGTACAAAAGTACATTTTATAAAGTAATTTGAAAAAATTATTTACTCAATTCATTTATATGGAATAATAATTGGATAATTGAAATAAGAGTTGATTGCCAAAGTCATGAATGCATTTTCATTGAAACATACAAATAATTTGAATTTTTGGAACGCCTTAAGGGCTAAAACCACTCTAACGGCCTCAAAAAATGCCTTTTTTCGACAATTTTTTTCAAGTGGAAGGAAAAGTAATAGAATAATAATATTCGGGGGAGTTATTAAGCATATATTTAACTGTACAACAAAAAATTATGATTGAAAAATATTTAAAAATGGCGACACCAGAGCTATTCCCGCGAGGCTTGTTGAATTCGAGGCGCTCTGCGGCACGCAATGTAATTGGTGCAATTGTTGATTTGGCATAAAAAAAAAATGCACTTAATCTAGACACTCATAGCTAATGAAGTACATAGGATATTTTGAAAATATTCATTTTTGTATTATTGGCGAGTGTTTGAATGAAGAGGTTCAATTTTTGACAGAAAAAGGGGTAATTATTTGTTGATAAAAAATGTTTAAATGAATTTATCGAAAATTCCGTACGTATTTTACTTCGAAATGTTATTTTTAAGATATTGTCAAAAATTCAAATGGAAAGAATGAAAATTGTTGGAGTTATGCTGCGTGCCGTTTTGAAAAATCGTGCTTCGAGAAAAACGCCTTTAAAGTTTTGAAACGTAGTACTGAAATGACCGACATTTCAATGAAATTTTTTTTTGTCAAGTATAAACCTTTTTGCCACATATTCAAGAGGGCTCAAAGTATATTTTAAACCAATAAAAAAAAATCGATTTTTCGAAAATTCTACAGTGGTCTTACCCGTTAACAGTTGAAAAAAAATTAACACATAAAAATCGTTTATCGAAACAAAAGTATTTGGAAATTTGATGCATCTTTTAAAAAGGACTTTTTGTTAGACATTTATGTTTTTGCAACAGGAAAAGGCGAATGACTTTGAGGGGGTCAGGGACGCGGACCCCACCCTTGTTTTTAGCCGCTTCTAGCACCTTACTCTCAATTTGGCAGAGCTTTATAACGCGGTGTAGACTATTTAGAAGGAAGGAGGAAAAGCGAAATCGAGGGAGCATCGTGCTACATTTTAAGTCCTCTCTGGTGTGACACATCAGGGCCTCTCCGACGTCGACAGGGTTACTAGTAAACTACAGAAGGGGGTCGACCTTTCGGTCGACCCTCTTCTGGCCGCGAGCCAACTACAACTGCTCGCGATATCCGGTGACACTCGATTATTGGAAGAAATAGCGTGAGAAATACAAATAAACTTCACATCTCGATATCAGTTTCACTATATCTATACAAATAAGGAAAAAAAAACAACAAAAAAAGTAATAACAGGATTTTTCAAAATTTATTATTCATTATGTACTTTTTATTCTATTACCATTTTTCTGCGTTATGAATTTTTCTTTACATTTTTTTAAATTCTATTAGTATGTCAAAAATTATTTGTTTTGTCAACGGAGAAATTTTTGTACTGAATAATATCAAATTTGCTCATGCATATTCTTAAAGTTCATAAAAAAAAGAATTGATTGTAATAAACCATTTTATATTTGTTTTGTGCAGTATTTTGGTCTTCTGGTCGTTGCGTTGCTGAGAGTGTTTTATTTGATGTTATTTATGATTTCCATTAACTCATTTGTATTTATTATATTGTTTATTATTAATTTAATTAATATCGTGAAGTTCAAATCAATTTAGTGCCAATTTTATCAGGATTATTGAATTACTATGTTTTATTTTTATTGAATTTTTAATAATACAGTTTTGATTACAAATAAACTTAATAAATCATGTAATTAATTAATATTCCCTTTAGTCATAAATACATTATTCATTGTTGAATTTTCATTTTTTACAGAAATAATGTATATCAGGTTTTCTATCAAAATATAACTCTTGATCATTTTAGGATAAAATTATTTATGGAGACTATTTATAAAGAGACCAACCGCAAATTGGAGTTAATTCCTGAAACGAGGTATTGATCAGCACTGAAAGCGTGTTACTAAAAGTATCCATTAAAGGAACCAAAATTAGCTCTGGCTCGAGATGAGTCATTGGCTAACATTCTTGTCCAATTCAGAAATATATTATTTGCTTTTTTGATTTCTTTCTTCTTCTTACGAATTCTGGAGTCACCGATAATAAAAAAAAAATATAAAACTAGTTTATATAATTATTTTTATAAACAGGATGTCCTGAATTGTACTTAAATCAATTTATTATCAAATTCAATCTAAAATAAACAGCACGCCTTCATCCAAATTTGTGATATATCAAATAATATTTCACTTTTGTTCTTTTCTCGATATAATAGTGATTTATTTTTATATTCGCAGATAAAAATGTTTAATTTGCTTTGAATTTATGTAAAACGTTATGATCTTCAAAAGAAGGGGAGAATTTTTTAATTTTATCGAAATTCTAAAAAAATATAGAGTTGTTTTAGTTCTTGCTGGAAAACTTCAATGACTTTAAAACTTTGTGTGATAGAAAAATAATATTTTTGTTGCAAAGCTGATAGAACATTCCAATTTTCTTTTTCTTTTGTTAAATAGAACTCAATTTTTTTTGAGGGAACCTAAATACATAATTTCGAATTTCAAAACTTACTGTGAGGACACCCTATAAATACAAGAAAAAGCGAATGATTTGAGTAATCGAATATTTTATTATTTAAATCAGGGTTGGCTCGATGATTGATTTCATGGAAAAAAAGTCGGTTAATCACGCGAGGATAATGTGATTGTTTCATGTTCGAGGGCGAATCGACGAGCGCAAAATAGTGGAATTTTATATATAATTGATAGAAAGAGAAAATAGAGAGGGAGAGAGAGAGAGAGAGAGAGAGAGAGAGAGAGAGAGAGAGAGAGAGAGAGAGAAGAAGGAATAGCGACGAATGTAAATCGTGAAGGTGTTATTAGCTCTCATTTGAATTCTCCTATCAAATCATACCCTTCGATATATTTTACATATTTTACATATTTCTAGGGTAAATTAATAATTCCATATTCATTCAAATTGATGATTTCGCGATGACAAATCATTTTCATAACTGCGATAAAATGAATTTTCTCCTGACACATATAAACAGCCCAAAATATTTGATTGATCAAATGTCTTTATAATTGTACCGGATAAAGAAAATATTCTGAATTCTTTTCCCACTATTTTGAGGAACCAAAAATTACGAGTATTTTAAAAGCAGTTGAATAATTTTGCAAATTTTTAAACTACAACAAAAATTCACATATTGAAATTTTGATGAATTTGTAAAAAAAAATTTGGCTCGATCAAAAAACATGAGACGAATCGAACGAAATTGTCGATTTCGTAAAAAAATATTTTATGTGCTGTCCTGACTCGATAAGGGAGACCGGGGCAAAATGGAGTGCCTCCAAAATTAGTAAAAAAAAGACTGGATTTTTTTTCATCTATTATATCATCTCAGAGGTAAAAAAAAATTCAAAAATACCTCCAACCGTTAAGGAGATATTTAACAAGAAATATGATTGAAAATCCTCAATTAATTATCACTCTAAAAATATACATTATAGAGAAAAATGTTTTCAACAAAAGTTATAGGAAATTTATGTTTCTACAAACAAAGTCCATTGTGTTTGTATCGTACGACGCTCCATTTACGAGATATTCATTAAAAAGCGTTTTCCGAAATGGCGGCTAGCGTGGGCGCCAAGTAGCTACAGAAACTTCAATTTACATTTAGGGGCAACCCCTAAACATATTCCAATTGGAAAATACAATTTATGTGGTAATGTTTTGTAAAATGAATTGTTTACTGGAGTAAAAACTTTTTGGCAATTGTTGTGCTATGCCATATATGTGAAGATGCAAATTGTGATCATATGGTGAAAAGGATGGGCTATTGAGTAACTTCATTTAGTGTTTATTTATGTGCATTTAATATTCGATTAAAACAGCGGTTTTTTGTGCGATAGAAAAAATTTTTAGTTCTTACTTTGGAAATTGTTGACAATTTATTTAGAATTTTCTTTTTTTTTACATTCTACTTACGAAGATACAGGCGGGCGGGTTTTTTGAGCTACAAATTGACTAAAAACATAATTTTGATTAATTATCGTTGATTATTATCAATATAATTATTATTACATTGGTATATGTAATAACAATTAATATTTTAATTTTTATTTTTTAATTAACTTTTAATTAAATTTATTATAAATTTAATTAAATTATATTATTATATAATTATATTAATTATATAATTATTATATTATTATATATAATAATATAATAATTATATAATTAATTAAATAATAATAAATATATAAATTTAATTTAATTATAAAAAAAAATTATAAATAAATTAATTAAATTTAATTAAAGAGTAATGGTTGATTATTTATTAGATAAAACAATGAAACGAAATTTTTCGTAAATTGAATATATAGTATTTTGTGTAACAAGTGCGGAAAATGACGAATTATATCTCACGTGAAGTTGTCGCATGAGCCAAAGGTTTATGATGCATATTCGCACGAGTACGAGTGCAAATCAGCATCGTAAGTCGAGGCAAATGCGGCATACGCGCGATTTAAGGAAGAACGATCGCGGTAGTACCTTCAAAAAGTTACGCGCATTACGTATGGACAAAACATGGCGATAGACTAAGCGAAACGTGAAAAAATTTTGGGCGTGCCTGTATTCAGACTGCTACAATACACGGAAAAGCGGTCTATACAAACACACGCACACCATGAAATTTCGTTTCTCGTCACGATCGTGCAACGTCGCATTGAGCAGATGACAGTATTCTTTTGTGATATTTCTCTATCACTGCTATGAGTACAGCAAAAGGTATCGAAAATGTCGAAACAAGAAAGGTATAATGGCAGATTTATAAAGAATAAAAATTTAATAAAAAAGTTGAAATTTATCGGGACAATGCGAGAAGGAAAATTAAGAAAGTCTGTCATTATTGTACTCAAAACTACATTTTAAATGTAGGTTATGCTTGAACTACAATAAACAATAATTATTATTTGAATTAAAAGTTGTTTTTAAACAATACATAAATTTGTATTGCTTAATTAATCATTTATAATTTTATACCAATGACAACGCAACCATACTGAAGTAAAGAAATCCCGTGTGTTTGTATAGCTACACGCACACTGCGACGGTTACAATGTTGCCGGATCGTATTCCCCCCATTCGCAGCCGGGTAAAAACTCCATAAAAGTTTACATCTTCCTACTGTTATATCTCGACTTCAAAACGGTCAATCGAAGTATTTTTTTTTTTACTTGTCCGAAAAATATTCATTTAGATCATGCTATTTTTTTATTGAAATCTGTCGAGATGTTTATTTGCTACGATTGAGAGAAGGGCGACAGACTATGTCTACAGCATGCTTTACATATCCGATACGTGTTAAACGTGCCAACTTTAATGTTAATTATCTCCGGTTCTAAACGGTCAAATATTTTCAAATTTCAGTAGCGGACAGATGCTGCAATCTGTTTTGAGTTATAAAAATTTGAAGAAAATCTGTCGACGCGTCGATTTGCGATCGTACTTCCTTAATTCATTGTTTTTTGCAATTGTTGCATACAATATTTTTTGTGATATCTGTCTTGAAAGTTTAATTTGAGATTCAAAAAGCAATTGTAGTTATGTTCAGTTCGTCAATCAGTGCGGTAAAGTAAGATATAAGATGGTTTTTTTCCGAATCCGGGCTGTAAAGTGAGCACCTTTTGTTTCACTGCTGCGGTAAAGTAAGACAAAAGACGAATCGTCGAGAAATAAGCCACTTTCCGCACGCTATACATCAATCAGAAGTTTGATTTTCGATTTTGTTTGATTGACGAACTGAATATAACTACAATTATTTTTTGAATCTCAAATCAAGCTTCCGAGACAGATATCACAAGAAATATTGTATGTAACAAGTACAGAAAACAACAAATTCCATCGCGCGTATGTCGCATTCGTCTCGACTTACGGCGCATATTCGCATCATAAGTCGGGTCCTATATGCATCATAAGCCTTCCGCTCATGCGGCAACTTCACGCGCGATATAATTCGTAATTTTCCGCACTTGTTACATAAAATACTATTTTATCCAGGGTTGCAAATAATGCATTATTTTTTTAAATGCATTATCATTTTCATTAACCATTAAAATTAAATGGTTAGTGGAAAATATTTATATTAACCATAAAAATTAAATGTTTAATGACAAATATTTCCATTAACCATTTATTTAAATGGCTAATGGAAATTATTTCCAATAATGATTAAAATTAAATAGTTAATGGAAAATATTTTCATTGACCATTAAAATTAAATGGTTAGTGGAAAATATTTCCATTAACCATTTAATTTTATTGGTCAATTAAAATATTTTTCCATTAATCATTTAATTAAATGGTTAATGGAAATATTTTCCATTAACTATCTAATTAAAATTAAATAATAGTAATGGAGGTTTCCTCGGTTACTGGTACCGGCAGTAGTTTCGGTTTGGGTCAAAATGACCCAATGGTAGTAATCGAGGCTCACTCGGTTACCAGTAACAGTACCAGTTTTGATCTGGGTCAAAATGACCTTATGGTAGTAACCGAAGTTTTCTCGGTTACAAGTAACGCGAGCGGTTTTGGTCTGAGTCAAAATGACCCAAAGGTAGGAACCGAGGTTTTCTCGGTTACTAGTAGCGGGAACGGTTTTATTCTGGGTCAAAATGACCCAATGGCAGTAACCGTGGTTTTCTCGGTTACTAGTGGCGGGAGTGGTTTTAGTCTGGATCAAAATGACTCTATGGTAATAACCGAGATTTTCTCGGTTATAAGTAGTGAGAGCGGTTTTGGTCTGGGTCAAAATGACCCAAAGGTAGTAACCGAGGTTTTCTGGGTTACTTGTAGTGGGAACGGTTTTATTCTGGGTCAAAATGACCCAATGGCAGTAACCGTGGTTTTCTCGGTTACTAGTGGCGGGAGTGGTTTTAGTCTGGGTCAAAATGACCCTATGGTAGTAACCGAGGTTTTCTCGGTTATAAGTAGTGAGAGCGGTTTTGGTCTGGGTCAAAATGACCCAAAGGTAGTAACCGAGGTTTTCTCGGTTATTAGTAACGGGAACGGATTTATTCTGGGTCAAAATGACCCAATGGCGGTAACCGTGGTTTTCTCGGTTACTAATAGCGGGAGTGGTTTTATTGTGGGTCTTGTTTGGGTTTATTTCGGTTACGATTCAAACGCGGCATATAGGTAGGTAGTTCAGATCGGATCCCAGTGTATGTAGGAAACTTTTTTGGCAGAAATTTATGTAGGAAGTGATGGATGTAAGAAAGTATGATTGAAAATGCATTTATAATTAAAGAATTTTTTAAAATTTAATTGTTTTAAAGAATTTGATGGTTATGTTTAGGTAATTCTGATGAGGATAAGTTCAGTTTATTATTTCGTGTACTTTTTACGGTTTCACAGTGTAAAAGCGGGGTGAATGTAGCGTGTACTTTTTATTATTCAACACTAAAAATTCGTTTGATGGGCACGCAATATGTCATTTACAATATTAGTATTTTCCATCACGGGGACTTGCAGATTTTGTTTAAAGGTTCATCAAAAATTGATGTTTACGTATCCGGAAGGGGCTACTAATATGGAAAACTGTAAAGTTTTATGAAAATCCCAGTAAAAACTACAGTTCATCTGTTTCCGTATGGTAGTTTTTTCCCTGGAAGACAAAACAAAATAGTTACTTCAGTTAAATCTTTTTGTAGAGTAATAATTAAATAACGATGGTCGATTTAATTATTTTGTTTTGTGCAATGTTTTTGTAAATGATTGGCTGAAAAAAAGTTTATTATTAATGTATTTAAACTGACCATTTGTTGAAAACCAGCCATTTGTTGGCCCTCTTCGTCAATTTCGATTACGAGCTTCGATAAAGATTCGGCAAAACGTAAATTGGTTCGCATGATTCGCAAAATCCAGAAAAGTCGACTGCCATATCACGGAGTTCGATCCAAAAGTCTGTAAGAAAAATTACCCATCAAAAATTACATGCTCGTGCATTTTTATTCATAACATAATAAAACAAAGAAAATACTAGCCCTAGAAAAACATGGTTTTAGTGCCATTTCAATTTTGATTTTAAATTTTGGAAGAGAGATCTTGATTTCTTCCTCTATGCTGTTCAAAAGCTTCGGTAACAGATTACTTGGTGTTCCACGGTAGAAAAATAAAAATTAACAATTATTGACAAAACAAATTGTTCCTGTTGCAATAGTGATTATAAGAAAAATAATAATTACTGTACAAAAGAAGACTTCCCTTTTTTCCCTTCCCTTTTTTGCACTTTTGACTACCCTTTACCTTTAAAGCTGCTTTTCTTCTCTTTGTACTCCATAAAGTCTTGCTCTTCAACAACGAGTGAAACGAGCCGTTAATAGAAATTACTTCGAGGAGGAGACGGAAAGTTGCCATGTCGAATTTCTTAACCGTTCTGCGAGAGCTCTGCAAGGAGAGAATCACGTATACGTATACTATACCCTGCTCGCAAAATACTTGTTCACCCCCGCCTGCAGCAACGACGAGGTGCTTCTCGCCCGTTTAATGAAATCGCACAGCAGTCTCTACTTATTCAAGTTTTCGGAGAACTCGTTTCTTTGCTTTTAAATTACGAGTAGTGTGCAGCGAAAGCTCAATTGAAATCCTGACAACTATTTTTTTTTCTCTTTTTTGTTATTTTATTTCGCATTTTTGTCATCGAGAACGACTTTAATTATTTTTTCGACTTGTGGAAGGATTGTGACTTCCGTCGAAACTTCACTTTTGAACATTTTGTGCATTGCCAACTTTAAAAAAATCCATTTTTGTCGTGGAATAATTATTGTCATTTTTCTTCGTGGATCGAGAAGGAGTGACTTTTAAACATTTGCAGTTTCAGAGATTTTTTCGAAAAGTTTGTATTTTTTTGAGCTTTTTTTCATCGATAAGATCAGATTTTAAGATAAGATTAGTTCAGATAAGATCAGTTCTTAAGTTCAGAAGTTTAAGCGAGTTTGGCTTTTACCAAAAATTTTCAATATATCATATTGGGTCCTTCTGATCTTTTTAAGGGTTGAAAGTATTTCACATTACGTAACTATTTTATTGATGATGAAAAAATCGTGAATGCTTTATTATTTTTTTTTAGTAAACAATCCGGAGCACAATACAAAAATGTAATCAAACAAATTAATTATCGCAACACCGCCAAATTAGATAAGGATATCGGAAAATAAATAACGACATTTATATTCTAAAAAATTTCATGGAAAACAAATATATCTTTTCAATACAATCGAGTGTCAAATGAATTTTTATTTAAATTTATATTTCCGCCCTTAAAATTTTGGGTGACAAAATGGGACGAGCGACAAAGTATGCAAGAGTGGAATACGCCGTGTCGAAGCAAGAGTTTGACGTGCTGGAGGGACGCGAGAAAGCGAGAGAATAAAAAGGACGACGACGAGAAAAAAAGAGTGAACGAGAAAAATGTGACGAGCGATGGAAAGAGTGCGATGGAGTGAGAGGAGGCGGGGGGGGAGGGGGGGTACGAATGTCGGATGC